>BGPR01012740.1:30147-43834 GCA_013235015.1 Araneus ventricosus | reverse complement strand
TTAAATAATCTTTTAACGACACATCATTTTAATACACACTGTATATATATATATATATATATATATATCTCTTAGATGTAGAAATTATTGATTTAGTGCAATTTAGAATAATCTGCAATATTTTATGTTTGTTAAATAAATGTTAGATATTTTTCTTATACCCAGATAGCATGCACACTTGCAGCAGGTTTAATTTTTCTTGATATTAGCTTGTCATGACAAACTTGATGTGGCAACTTTGCAGCAAACTTCCAGCAAAGTAACAAAGCATAATCGACCAACCCACTTGCAAAACAAGTTTGCTGTGAAGTTATTATGACAAGCTTCACACCAAGATTGCAAAACAAGTTTGCTGCAAAGATGATACACACACACTTACAGATAATCTTTTGTCTCTGTTTCAAAAAACATCCGATTTTTAATAGCATCTCCTAGGCCGTCCATCTTTTTATTAATTCAATAAATTAATGATAATTTGTAAAAAAAACTAACTTTTTAATTAAAAAGTGTTGAAAAATTCTCCATCTTTTTACTAAATATAGAGGAAATCTATATATCGCCTTTTTCTTAATGCTGAAATATTAACGTTCATAAACAAAATTATACCTAAAAAACAGTCATTATTTGTTGAAAAAAAACTTACATTTTGTCCCATTTTAAAAGTAATTAATTTTGAACCCTAATTTCATAATTTATTCTACTAACAAAACGTAGTTATTAGCGAAAATCGCTCTCTCTTTGACTTCAAATCGTATTCTCAACTCAAATTTTTAAAAAATTAATCAAATCTAGAAAACAGGCGGCGTCGGAATGAAGGCGGGATGTCTGGGATTCGAATTCGAGGTTGTCTTCGTACTCTGTTTTTGCTATAGTTTGCAATGAGTTTGACGCGGCAAGCTTGTGACAAGTTTGGCGCATGGTGACTAACTCGTTTGCGTTAACTTGTTTCAAGCTTGCACTCTTGCCATGCCAAACTTGCTGCAAGCTTGCAGATTTGCAGAGCAAGATTGCTGCAACTTTGCTGCAAACTAAAATTGCTATTTGGGTAGTGTGTAATTTAGGGTTAAGACTTTTCCCCTCTTCCTTCTGCATATTTAGGATAATTCACCTTTTATATTTTCAACAACTGGTCTCATTGATGGTTTTGCGCAAATAAAATCAAGATTTTAAAATGACAAGCTCGTCCAAAGTCGAGCTGATCACTTAAATTGTTGAAAAACTCCATATTTTGGACTGTCTTTTTCAATTATTAATTTAGTCTTAATAGTAACAGAATCAATGTGATATTTTCAAAAAACTTTCTATAGGTACCTTTGGCATTAATTTAATAATTTTGAATGTTGGATTAATTTAAATATAGATTTGTAATCAATTGAAATTATTGAAATGGATGTTTGATATGTTTATTGTTTTACTTGTGAATATATATATTACCATTTGATTATGTACACGTTACATGTACTTACGGTTGCGAAAATGCATTAAACGACGTAATTAATTAAACTTTATAATGTTTGAGTCACCGAACGAACTACTGAAAAAATTACAAAGCATAAACATAAACCTTTTATACATTAGAAGATTGTAGACCATTTCAATGGCCGTCTCGAGGGATATCCTCAATTTAGCGGGCAACGCTTGCTTGAAGCGGCCGTTGATTGGTTTAAAATAATTAAATTCAAATCTCCGTATCTCAGGTACTTTTAGTCGCAGACAATTGGAACTTTTTTGTTTCAAATGTTAATGCGTCAACAATATTTCACTAAATAAGACTAAGAGGACCGGAAAAATGCATTAAAATTGGCCTTGGTAATTTTTTCAGTATTTCATTTTTTTTTTTTTTACTCAAACAACATAAAATATATTTCTTTGCGTCATTTAAAATATTTTCCCATTTGGAAGTATATGCCTATCTTTAACTGTTCAGAAATTAGCTGTTAGGCCACGATTAAAGTGGACACCATGTATACGAGGTTGTAAAGTTGTTTTCCTGACATTCTAATCTTGGTTGCAAACTTGGCGACAAAAGAAATCTTCTCGAAAAATTCTTAACTGTGGCTTTATTTCTACTGGGAGCCAAAAAGCCATGAACCTTCAAGAGATTACGTCACTTCATACGTATTGATGTCACTTCCTGCTGAAAAGGTATAAAAGCAAGACCCAAACGAAGACCAGTCAGTTGGACTTTGATCAGCAGTGGAAGCTGTTGAGCTGATAAGACATTGAGCGCTTTCGAAAGTGCTATGTTTGAGATTTATTGGTGATATCTGTTGAAGTTTTATACAAGTGCTGCTTTATAACCTGTTCTACGTTTGTTTTCCGAGAAAATTTGTAGAATAAAGAGCATTATTTCTTTATCCCGCTTATTAGACTGCATTCACGTATACCCACCAGACGATTTTTGTAACATTTGGTGTCAGAAGTGATATATTTGATTTTCTTGTGAATGCCAAAGACCAGATCTTTAACCAGAGCTATGAATGAAAAATTCGAGAAGCTGTTCGCTATGATGACCAAAGTGGAAGCTGGACAAGACGAAGTGAAGAAAGGAAAGAAAAAAAATGAAGAAAGAACAGGAGAAAGGACGACAAGAAATAAAGCATAAGATGGGAAAAGGGCAAGAAGATATGATGAAATAACATGTTAATAGGTGCATCGGGAGAATAGAAGATGTCCAACGTTTAGAGTGGTGAAGTTCAAGAAAGGATTAGCGGGATAGAGAAGAGACTTAATGATCTTGACATTAGACTCAGCAATTTCTCGTCAAGTCCTGAATTCATGTATCCCCGAGAGACAGTCAAACTCCTGACATTCTACGGTCAAACATCATGGACTGTTTTCAAGACTCAGTTCGACGTTGTGAGCTGTACAAACGGATGGACGGATTTTGTGAAAGCCAGTCAACTTGTTGGCCTCTCTCCGAGGATAAACTTAGGAGGTTTTTCAAGGAATGTAGCTAATAAGTTGACGGATCTAATGACCATCGAGAACGCTCTGAAATCCATATTTGGAGACAGCCATATCACGCAATTTTACAAGACCGAACTGAAGCCAAGACGGCAGAAGCCAGGAGACAGTTTTCAAATGTTAGTCGCCGATATAGAGCGACTCGGGATCGGGATATTCGGGAGAGATTAGCAGCCCAGTTCTTTGTCGATGCCATCAGAGACGAAGACACGCATTTTTCAGCGAGATTGATGGACCTAAAGTATCTGAAATCAGCGGTGGAACATAGCATGAAATTTGAGGCTGCGAAAACTGCTTCGAAGATCTCTATACCCGCAAGGTCAATAGAGACAGAGGATGTCACTGGGATAGAAAGAGATGATAAATTTGAATCTCTACTCGGAAGCGTTGAAAAAATTACTAAACAGTCTTGCTACTGAACAAAACGTTCCTCGACGAAATCAGAAGTTGACTTGTTGGAAGTGCTTTAAAAAGGGAGATGTACAGAAGGAGTGCCAAGAGAATTGCATCCATCTAGGAAAAGTAACTTGCGGCCGTCTTGTGGAACAAAGGATACCTTCTCTGAATAAAGCTCCTGAAGAAGGACTGAAAGCTTCTTCACTTAGCGGAGGGGGAAATGGGTTCTACCTGGAAGGATAGATTTGTGGTATCCTGTGTTTGATGTTGGTTGACACAAGTACAAATGCAACTCTTTTAAGAGCAGACCTCGCCCGTAAGTAAAAGAAAAGACTTATTTACACGTCTCCAAATATGACTTTTAAGACTTCTACTGGTGAAAAAGCAAAGATACACGGGAACTGGATGCATCAATCAAATGTGAATCCAAAAAATTCCAATAGAGAGTCTACGTAGCTGATATCACCGATTCCTATATTCTCAGCCTGTATTTTTCTCAAAGATTTAAATTTACTCTAGACTTGGAGATGATGAGGTACGGGCAGGAAGGGAGAAACTTCTTTTGCTTTCCGCCAGTATACAGCATCGCCAAGGAACCTTTCACAGAAATGCAGATGCCTTCTTCGACGATCCTGTAATGAGAGCAGCAAACATTGCTCGAATGCCGAGGAGTTGGAAATGGAAACAGATATTTCCGTGAATGCTTTAACAATGACAACTGAGGATAGTTGGTCTTCAAGCGAGATCCAAAAAGCACAGCTGGAAGATCCAGATATTAGACCAATTCTGAAGATGAAACTAAATTCGACGGATCGACCATCTTGGCAAGAAATCTCTCAGGAGAGTCCTACAACCAAACGATACTGGGCTCTTTGGAACTCCTTACATCTTAAGGACGGTGTTCTATATCGTTATTGAGAAAGTTATGATAGAAGCGTAACTGTCGATGGCAAATAATTCTCACAAAGTGTAGAATTCAAAAAGTTTTGCGAGAGATTCATGACAGAGCAAGTGGAGGGCATTTTGGAGTCATGAAAATTTTAAGTAAACCACAAGAGCGATTTTATTGGGATCGACTTTGTGCCAACGTTGTATTCTCTACACCATGGTGTAGAGAATACAACGCTTGCGGTGCCCGAAAAGGCCCTAAACAAGAACTAAAGATCGTTTGCAACGCTATAATGTGGGCGCACCATTCGAAATAATGGCTTTGGATATCCTAGTACCTTTCCCTGTAACAATAAAGAGAAATCGATATGCACTGGTATAAATGGACTATTTTACCAAGTGGCCTGAAGCAATTCCCATTCATATAGCATATAGCATTCCGATTAAGGTACATATTTTAATTCTGCTCTCTTTACTGAGCTTTGCAAGCTTTTGGGAATTCTGAAGACCCGAATGACAGCGTTGCATCCTGAGTCCGATGGCATGGTCTAGAGGTTTAATCGGACGATTTTAAATCATCTATCTTTATTTGTTTCGAAGAATCAGACTGATTGGAATGCAAATATTCCACACTTTCTCTTGGACTATAGGAGCGTGGAACATGAAGTGACCGGATTGACTCCATCAGAAATGCATTTTGGTCGAACGCTTCGATTGACCTGTGATATCCTCTTTGGACGACTGAGTGAAATGCCTTCCTCGTCGAATAAATACATGAAAAATTAAGAGGCACGTTTGGAAAGAGTACATGCGTTTGCCAGAGAGCAAATTAAACTAGCCAGCGAACGAATGAAACACGTTACGACTCCGCAGCAACAGGCTACTATTTTAAGGAGGGTGATCTAGTCTGGATGTATAACCCGAAGCAAAGGAGAGGTTTGAGTCCAAAGTTACAAGAGAACTGGGATGTTGTCTACAGAGTGCAGGGGTCGCCCAACGCCAAGCCAAAAGTCATCCATATTAATCGGCTAGCTTCATACCGGGGCACTGATCATAGTTCAATGTAATGAGACTGCCGGGACGTTCAGTCTTTGAAGAGGGGAGCAGTGTTATGAAGTTGTAAAGTTGTTTCCTTGACATGCAAATCTTGTTGAAAAACTTGTTGACCATTTTGGCGAATTGGCAGCAAAGTTGGCGACTTTGGCTACAAAAGGAATCTTCTAGAAAAATCCTGAACTGTTGTGCTATTTCTATTGATAATCAAAAATTGTCATAGACCTTCTAGATATTACGTCACTTCCTTCGTATTGACGTTACTTCCTGCTGAAAAGCTATAAAAGCAATCTCTCAAACCAAGACCAGTCAGTTGGACTTTGATCAGCAGTGGAAGCTGGTGAACTGATAAGACATTGAGAGTTTTTGAAAGTGCTGTGTTTGAGATTTATTGGTGATCTCAGTTGAATATTTATACAAGTGTTGTTTTATAATCTGTTCTACGTTTGTTTCCCGAGAAAATGTGCAGAATAAAAAGCTTTATTTTTTATCCTGCTTATTGGACTGCATTCACGTACATCCACCACACGAATTTTGTAACAATACCTTATAATAAACTAGTCTAATCTTCCTCAGAGTCTAATGGGATTGGATTCATGAAAGAACCAGATAAAAAATAAATTGTGAAAAGTAGTTGGTGAAGCTGTATGCAATTCTTTTGTATATATTGTTACGAAAATCGTCCGGCGAATGTATGGTGAAAGCAGTCCAACAAGCAGGATAATGGAGAACGACTCTTTATACAACGAATATTATCGAATAGACGAAACACAGGAATCAAGAAAAACAGCACTAGTACAAATCAGCAACACAAGCAGACAGAAAGTCATCACTAACAGCAGAGACAGACAGCACTATCAATAGCACCCAGCGTCTAACAGCTGACCAAATCGCTCTGCGAACAGAACTCCAGAGATTAATTCCTCACTGAGTAGATACGTATTTCTTCCCTTTTGTCGACGGGATGTGACGCCACAGGAAAATTCCAGAAGAATATCATAATAGAGATAGCGAGGAAATTCTAGTGCTTACGGTATCCTACATTTTGTCACCAAGTTTTTCGCCAAGGTTGGGTGTCAATAGCTTCCATTTACCGGAATTCCCATAAAATCTCTGCACATGTCTCTTTCCAACCATAGGACTAACATTACCTCAGAGCGACCTTACAGGTCGTAACACTGCTTCCCTCTTCAAAGACTGACGTCTCGGCTGTCTCTTCACATGTAACTATGATCAGTAGCCCAGTATAGAGCTAGTCGATTTTGACTTAGCATTGGGCGACCTCTGAACTCTGTAGATACAATCGTTCAGTTTCTTGTTAGCAGTATAAGGTCCTTTCAAGTTCTGTTTTAACCTCGGGCTCAGACCTCTTAGTCGCTTCGGGTTATATATCCAGACTTTATCATCCTCCTTTAAAATGACGATCTGTTGCTCCGGAGTCGTAAGGAGTCTTTATTCGTTCACTGACAAGTTTAATTCGCTCTCTGGCAAACGCATGTACGCTTTCCAAACGTTCCTCTAAATTATTCATGTATTCATTCGGCGAGGAAGACGTATCACTCGTTCGTCTAAAGATAAAAGATTTTCCAGCTAAAATTAAACTTTTCATACTCTTTGTATAAATATAATAAAGGAAGTTTATCTATACAAATAAGCATATTAGCTAGTATTTTATTTAAAATATTAAATTTTTTTATCTGTTTTAATTATAACGACTTGAAACAAGAAAGTTAATTACTTTGTTTATAACTTAGAATTCTAATTATTAGTTCTTGATTAGATACCCTCTTAAGTGAATATTTCATTCATATTAATATTACATGTAAATTGAGCAGTGTTTTTATGAATAGAAATGTATTTATATAAATGGTTTCTAGTAGATTTTGTTTCTCCTTTCAGGCACTTTGTGATTTTTGCAGTCTGCTGTTTCTGCGGGATTAACTGGATATAGGAATAAAGCTTATCTACATCATCGTGATATCTCTATATTTTAATGCTCAGGGAACAAGCGCCAATGTGTTCACGATGCATTTGTATTCATACACAGTATGATTCACTTCATGACTCAAACCAACACAACCAACTATTTAGTCTTCCATATATCTTTTCAAAGTTTCTGTTTACATTAAATTTTAAATAATGTAAAGAAAGTGATACTCTCTGATCTGAAAACATTGTAAAACTTTGTCTTAAAAGTTTAAATGTGAGAATTCATATTGACATTTATATACAATATATTCATTTATATTTACCTTGTTCTGTTGATCATAGTTTGAATAGATGCTTTAACAATGCAGCAATTCTTTACTTAATTTGAGGGGGAAAGATTTAGATTTTCTTTGTTGTATCTAAGCTGTCAGATATTATATTTCAGGTTATTTTGTTTAAAAAATTTTCCTCTCGTGAATGTAAAAATTTACTTATAAATGATTCTAAACTTTAGATAATCACACTCTTTTTCTTTTTTAAAGAATATGGTTTTAGTAAATCTGAATAGTGAAATGTATTTTTATAGTTAGTATTTTAATCTGTTTATAGTGTTAAGTATTTTTTCAATAATCACCTAGAATACAAAGAGAAAGGACATGTTTTTTTAAAAATTCTTTTGTTTGAATAAGAATTAAGATCAGTATCAAAGTTATGAAAGATGTGAAAAAAAGTTTAAATATATTTTGCCCATTTGTATTTTTATGATATTTTTGATGATATCTTTATGTTCAAGCCTGCAAATATTTTTTCAAACAAGAAAAATTCTGCCTATAATATCTAATTAAAATATCACAATTAAACATTTTCCTATGCTATGCAGAATGAGCGAAGTTTTTGGGAGTTTTAACTCCTGGTAGAAGTACCCTAAGCGTAAAGGGTCATTCCATTATGCCCGGCTCTTAGATTTTTTTTTATTGCACGCCCTTATATTGAATATTTTTATACTATATATAATAAATCACTTTTGTGCATTAGAAATTGTGTACTCGCAGTATTTGTTAGAAATGTTATGTAATTTATTATGCTTGTTCATTAAAAATATGTGACATTATTTTGAGTTATTTGCATTTATTATAACTTTGTGTTGCAAAACTCAATTAAGATATTTAATTTGTTTTTTGTGTTGAAAAAATTCGGAAAAATTAACTTCAGAAATTAATTTTCTGTATGGAAATTACATTCTATCAATTTTTGTATATTAAAAATTAATTTCTTATTGAAGACTTAATATATTCTGAAAGAGATGGGTTAATATTAATTTAATAAAAAAAAATAGTTACCTGCAGAGGTTTAAAAAATCACATGAATTTTCTTTATGGATATTACATTCTATCAATTTTTGTTTCTTGATTAATAATGAACGTGAATTTAAAAATTAATTTTTTGTTAAAGTTTTAATAAATTCTGAAAGAGATGGTATATTAACTTTATCAACAAAAATTAATTTCCTGCAGTTTTTTTTTAATTAAGAACTGAAAGAACGTTTCTCGATAAAGAATAAATGAAATTTAATAATTTGAAAAATACTTTATACTTCTTAAATTATGCATCCATATGTTATAAATTTGATACTCTACAAGAGACGAATAAATTTTTTTAATGTTCTAGATTTATTTTTAGATTAATTAAAATTACAATTAATTCTGTGTCAAAAAATAGGCGAGTTCAGTGAGATAAAATAAAAGTCAAATTAACAGTGTATCAAAAGAAATTAGTTATTAAATTTAATAATCGTCAAAGACGAGTTAAAAATACAGAAAAACAAATTATTGTTGACATCGTTGTCATGACGATATGGATTGGTTTCGTTTCTATTCGCGTAATAGTGACGTCACGGTGACGTATACTGGTTACTTCCTTGAATGGCGAGTGGTGGCGTACTGTCTATGTGAAAGGCAATGTTAAAAAAGTTGCCATTAGGGTCTATGGAAGTGAGACTTCTGATTCTTCTTCTCTGTGAGTCGAGGCTTCCTGATCTGGAATGGAAATTGCTTCAGGCCACTTGGTAAAATAGTCTAGGTGTTAGGATGTACCGATTGTCCTTTATCGTCACAGGGAAAGGTCCTAAAATATCCAAAACCATTTTTTCGAATGCTGCGCCTACACTATAGAGCTTCAAGCTACCTTTAGTTTTTCTTTTGGATCCGCCAAATTAGAAACAAGAAAAGCTAAGGGGTAAATTTTTTTAAATTTATATCTCCGGACAAAAAGAAATTATCTTAGAAATTATCGCTTTTCGGCTTGAGTTTCAACAGAATTTACTGATCAATAAATCATACATTTTTACAGTTCTATGTCTATAGAAAAATTCGGTGAAACATACTTTTTTGAAAATAGATATCGCAAGGAAAGTTAAAAATTAAAACAACTAAAAGAACTTCTTTGGTATCGAAACAATTTATGCAATTTAAACTGACTGGTTAAAAAAAAAATAGCACGGCGGATAATCAGTACACTGAAAGAAAATTTCAATTCGATGAAGTAAAACGCACCATTTCATTCTTCTAACTTACTTTAACTCGATATAATAAATTGGTCATCTCATAAAAAATTATTGTGTATCGTAAAACAAATTTAAAGCCCACTAAGACAAAGCTTCAGCTCTTATTCCTTAAACAATTTGAGTTAAAATCGAAACCCAGAGCTGTATGATCATTTAAAATATGTAACTTTCAAACTAAAGAAAATTATGTAATAATCTATAATATAAGGCTTTTGGAACTGTTTCCAATATTAATCGTTTTTCATTTAAGGAATCTTGAAATTTCCATTTTAACATAACAACTTTCCACGATCCCAAATGAAAAGATGTATAGAAGCATAACATTCAATATATCAATTTATCTGATGTAAATTCGTAGACTATTAACTCTTTTAATACTGAAACGCCTCAAACGCCCATTCAACCAAAGGACTGTCCGGTTCGAGGATAATAACTGAATTCGAGCGAGCAATAATAACTGAAACAACCGAATTTATTTTCTTACTAAGCAAAGAACTTTAACTTTGAATCTCTTGTGTTCTACGATACAGTTTCATTAATGTTTACCTGTTAAACTCTATGTCTTCTTATTCGTATAAATTTTGGTGTATCAATGAGAATAAATACTTTTGATACCCAATAAATTTATTGGTACCGAAACAACCCGTCTCAACTTACGAATAGGGACAGGTAAATTCATTTTATTTTGTCTTCGTAAAATGTCTCTGATTGATTCACTTGTTTCAAATACGGCTGAACAGCAAAGCTCATTAAATGGAAATGATAACAACGGAAAAAACAACGATGAAGCTTTGCTTTTAAAAAGGAAAAGAAGTTATGTAAGTAATATTAAAGTAAGTTATTATGTAAGAGAAAACATCTCTCTTTTCTGTAATAAGTTCAACATTGATGGTTCACAGGAAGAAATAGATTATACGATCAGACGCCTTTCAGAAACGTTTAAAGCAGTGGCGGCGATTGGGTGGAAAAAATGAGGGGGCAAAAAAATTTATAGACATCTAAAAGAGCCGGGAGAATAAAATTTAAAAATCTAGTTAAAAATTTAGCTAGTTTTCATGAACACTGCTTTTTTATAATTCCTAGTTTTAGGCAGCTAAAAAGAAATAAGAATTTAATTTTTCCCTAAAAAATTAGGTGGGAAACTTCCCGCTCTCTCCCCCCGACTCGCCGCCTCTGGTTTAAAGAGTTAAAAATTTTAGATGACAAAATCCATGCAACTACAACGTCAACGTCAATGAAGTTCGTTCACTAAGGTTTCTGTAATTAAAAAAATGAGGGGTGATCGAAACGTTGTAAAATACATAGTTATATGCAGTAGTAGGCTATGTACAAATGTCACAACTAAAGAAACAAAGAAAGAACTGAAAGTTAGTCTAAAAGTTGTATTCTTAATCCCAATTCTTCGCAATCAAGTTCGGTCAGTAGAAAGAACGAGAATATTCCAGCCATTTCGAGCACAATTCTGAGTCAGTGACGCCAGAGGAAGCAAACAGCATATAAGGGCGAGCAATTCGCTATCATTATCATTGCTAAGCTTTAGCATGGTAAGGGGACGAGCTACTGATCTTGGAGTACGCAATCAAATCATACAACAGCATAAAAATGGTATTTCGCAATGCCAAATTGGGCGAATATTCCACCTGACACAATCTACAGTGTGTAGTATTATAAAACGTTTCACTACAACTGGAAATAGCCGTCCAGGAAAGGCTCCCGGTCTGAAGCCAACATTGATTTATCGGGAAGTACGCCTATTTCGTCGACACACATATTCGTAAAAATAGGCTCTTGGCAGTAGCAGACATAGTCACATGAGCAAGACAAAGTTTTGGAAAGACCATTTCCGAAGCATCTACGCGTTGATATATCAAAAGGTGTGGCTATACATTCTACAAAGCGAGACGTAGGCCATTTCTCACTTCATCGAATAAACGTCGGCGTCTTGCGTGGGCCAAATATCACCTCAGCTGGACTCCATCTCAGTGAAAAAAGGTACTGTGGACACATGAATCCATATTCGGGGTTCTATATGGAAATATTGGCCGAAAGGTTATTAGGAAGAAGTATGAAGCAAACGATCCATCCTGTTACAAGCGCGTGGTTCTTAAAATTAATGTAACTGAAACAATTAAAAGTTCATTTAACTGAAATAATTAAAGTTAATGTAACTGAAATAATGTCATTGTTTATATAATAAATCTATATATTTATATAATTAAAGTCTTAGTTAAAGTTAATGTAACTGAAACAATTAAAAGTTCATTTAACTGAAATAATTAAAATTCATTGAACTGAAATAATATGATTTGTTGATTACAACCTTAACTGTAGTGATGTGGTGGTTCATAATATCTAAATCTGTCTTTTTCAGATGGGCCATGTCTCAACCATTGCCTGTGAGTGATTTTGAATGGCTTTGTCCTAAAGAGATCTCGCTGCATGAAATTTGTCAGCACCCCGATGATGCCACTACAGGTTACATCCTGGAAGTGGACATGGAATATCCTCCCGAACTCCATGACTTGCACAACAGCTATCCGCTGGCTCCTGAAAGAATGGTTATCACCCCTGACAAGTTGAGTCCGACGGCCATGGAAATTTTAAATGAAATGAAAATGAAGCCTGCATCGAAAAGTTTAAAGTTAGTCCCAAACTTATCGAATAAATTAAATTATGTTCTGCATTATAGAAACCTAAAACTTTACTCGTATTGGGGCTCAAACTAAAAAAAATTCATCGCGTGTTGAAGTTCACACAAAATTCCTGGCTGAAGGACTATATCAACTTTAATACGGAGCAGCGGAAGCATGCCAAAACAGCATTTGAAAAAGATTTCTTTAAACTGCTAAATAATGCAGTTTATGGAAAGACTATGGAAAATCTCAGAAATCGCGTCAAAGTGGACATTGTTCAAACAAAGAAAAAAGCTGAAAAGTTTGTTGCTTCTCCTGCCTTTCACGCATTCACCATATTCGATGAAAATTTAGTTGTGGTTCAGCGAAAACTAACCAAACTTTGCTTAAACCCCCCAATTCAAGTTGGATTCGCCATACTTGAACTCAGCAAAGTGCTCATGTGCGAATTTCATTACAATGTTATCTTGAATAAGTATGGAGACAAGGCGAGACTGCTCTTTACCGACACTGATTCGCTTTGCTATGAGATAACGACTGGAGATCTCAACGATGATTTTGAAAAAATGAAGAACTATTTCGATTTTTCAGATTATCCGAAAGATCATCCTTTGTTCAGTGTAGAGAATAAAAAGAAGATTGGATACTTTAAAGATAAATTAAATGGGAAACCCTGTTTTGAATTTATTGGTTTAAGGTCTAAAATGTATTCAATTCTTAGTGGAAAAGGTGAGAAACAAACAGCCAAAGGCATCAGTAAGAGTGTGCGGCAACAGAAGTTGAAGCATGCCAATTATAGACAATGTTTGTTCAGTCGCAAACCTTCTAGTGTGTTGCAGTCAAGAATAGGCAGTGAGAAGCACCACATTTTTTCAATGCAGCAGAGCAAAAGAGCTTTGTCTGCTTTCGACGACAAACGATATTTGTTGGAAGATGGTGTAACCAGTCTATCCTATGGTCATCATAGAATAGTTTAATTCATGAAAAAATGGATTGATGCGACGTGTCCTTAAGACGCATCGGATGGTGGTTTGGGCTTGATCCTCTTAATTAATTTTAAATTTTTATATTTATTTTAATTAATTTCTAAGTTTTTATATTTATTTTAATTTGCTAAGTTTTATGTTTATTTTAATTAATTTCTAAGTTTTAATTTCTTATGTTAATTTTAATTTATGAAAACTGGATTGAGGCGATGTGTCTTTAAGATGCATCGGGTGGTGTTTGGGCTTGATCCTTTAAAAAATATCTAATTTTT
>BGPR01012740.1:0-30137 GCA_013235015.1 Araneus ventricosus | reverse complement strand
CATCGGGTGGTGTTTGGGCTTGATCCTTTAAAAAATATCTAATTTTTAAGCATTATGTTCATTTTATATTTTAATGCTTTATTTTAAACATCATATGCAAAAAACTGGATTGGGTCGAGTGAAGAAGTATCCATTTTGTAAGTACAAAATTATTTTATATTTTAACTGCTTTAGTTTAATATATGCATGATTGAATTGATGCAAATCTGTAAAAAAAATCTAAATCCGTAAAAATTTTTCAAAATCTGAAAAAAATAATTAATTCCTTATTTAATCTAAGAAGGGGTTGATCCCGGGTGGAAGTTGGTGGTAGGGAGGGACAGCCAAGTCGGGTGGGGGAGTCGGGAGGGGGAAGGAGTGGTCCACCCGCCACCCGGTGCACCAGAACTGTCAATTTATCACTATGATGGCGTGGGGTTGTTTGGTGGCGAATGGAGTTGGCAATTTGTATTTTTGTTCGGGCACGATAAAGGCTCCAGACTATATACTTGTTCTTGAAGTGAATCTACGTCCATCAATGCAGTGATTGTTTGACAGAAAACAATATCTTTTCCAACAAGATGACGCAAGGCCTCATACGGCAAAGATAACAAAAATATGGCTACATATAAAACGCGTCCCTGTTTTAGAGTGGCCAGCAGCAAGCTCGGATCTGTCTCCAATATATAATATTTCGAGAATTCTTAAGAGGAATATGGCCCAGCGTCGTCCCCGCAATACACAACAGTTACAAGGATATCTGAGGCAGGAATGGGAAAAAATTTCTACAGACACATTGAGCCGTTTAGTGTCGTCCATGCCTAAGCGTCTTGTTGCGGTTATCCGCCGTAAAGGTGACGTCATCTCTTTGTAATCGAACCGAACGAACATTTTTGACTTTAGTTGCGCAAGGAAATAGACTTTCGTTGTTTATCATAAATATCCGTTTTGTTGCAAACTAACACAAATGCTGTTACAATGTTGTATTCAACGTATCAAATGTTAATAAAATGTTTCTTTTGCATATACGTTTCTTTGTGTTTCTCAATTTCCTCATTTTTAGCTATTTCTTACGTGAACGAACGTCATTGACGTTGACGTTGTATATACAAAGCCCGCAAAGCTTTGGGAAAATTTAAAGTTCCAAACATTGATCCGAAGCCAGTCATCGCCAAATGAGGCTATGAACACGCGATACTCTCCCTTTCCTTCATCCTACGCCAGCGGTATCTCGCCAAATGCACCTATGTCTTGCGTTCAATACACTATAAAATTACCTACAATGAAAATAGAAACCTTTGATGGTGATATAGAAAAATGACATTTTTTTTTACTTTTGAAAAATTTTCTTCTGCCGTCGATTTGAACCAACAACGTTCTGCAATAGATAAACATGTCTATCTAAGAGGCTATTTGAAGGATGAACCGGCGTGTTTGGTTGATGGAATAAGCATAACTGCTGAAACGTATGAAACAGTGAAAAATATCTTTAAAAAATAGGTATGGCGATAAAAATAGAATTATCCAAGCTCATTTTAGATTCTTTGGAAAATATATCGCCTGTTCCTAACCCAATGCCAGTGTCTCTAAATAATATTTTTATAGAGTGTAACAGAATGCTTCAAGCTTTAACTGCTTTGAGAGAAGATCTAAATGTATACGGCCGAGTTTTAACACCCAAAATTCTACGTGCTCTCCCAGATGATGTTTGTCGACGATGGATCATTCACTCAAAACGGGAAAAATGATCAGAAAGTGGCATTTCGAAACTGCGAGAGTTTCTCTCTGAAAAAGTTGAGGGTGCTCTTACTACTTTGAAAATTAAAGGTGAAGCAACCGAAGAATTTTGTGTCCTGCCATCCACAGCAGCATTTAATGTTAATTCGAAGACTCAATACAAGCTAAAGAAACCATCACCTTTTTGCCCCTTTTGTAATGTTCCTGGACATTGGCTCCAGGACTTCAAATCTGTCACTGACATAGACGTTCATGTCCAGAAAATGTAGGCTATTGGTCGTTGCTTCTTGTGTATCAACAAGGGACATAATGTCAGGAGTTTTCCTAGAAAGGATAAGGCCTTCTGTATCAAGTGCAAAAGGAAACACTATGTCTCAATTTGTAAAAATTCCAACCCTGACCTACTTCTTCCTGTAACAATTGCAAATCAAGTAAACATTTTTGCATCAAATTTTCTTCATTTACAAACGACGAAGATGTTCATTACGGGCCCCATAGGAATTAATAATTAATACGCTGTATTCTTGATGGTGGTTCTTAGTCTAGTTTTGTTTCTACTCGTCTAGTAGATATTTTAAGTTTAAAAGTGATCAACATTGGCAACTTAGTGCCAGAGGCGTAGCGAGGGTACATGGCGCCCGGGGCATAGCATTTTTTGCGCCCCCTAGTCATATTTGCTTACTTATTCACCAGAAAATAAATAATACAGCATGTGTTCTTATGTATTTGTTTTTTGTTTTCACATTATATATATTTATTTACAAACAATATATATTTTCAAATACAAATATAATAGGCTTAATAAATATAAAATTTGCTTAATATACAATATATTAAGCAAATTTTAATTGCTTAATTGTTAAAAAAAACCTACCTGAAATCAATAATGTAAACAAATTTTAATAAAAAGATATTAAATTAGCCATAATTTTTCAAAAGACAAATATTTAAGTGATGCAATGTAGGGTTTTACTAGACAAATAATTATATTTATATTGGAGATAGGATTTAGATTTAAAAAGTATTTTTCTAGCCTTTATGGTCGAAAATTTATCAATTACTTCATCAAAATTAATTTTCTCAAAAATGTCTCTTTCCATGCTAAGAAATGCAAGATCACTTAGGCGATCTTGCCCCATGTTTGCTCGTAAAAATGAAAGAATTAATTTTAATTCACTGAACGAGCGTTCGCAACTAGCAATCGGCACTGAAATTGTTAAAAGTATCTGAAGTGCAGTTCTCAGATTTGGAAAAACATCCTTCCCGTACAAAATTATAAATGTTAAAACTTCTATTGCAGTTCTTGGACGAACATCTTCCCTATTACGCAGCAACATTTTGCAGTCACATATTTCTGCATAAAGTTCTGGTCTATCAAAATCTGTGTTGTAAAATCTGCTTAGATTTTTACAGCTTATTTGTACATCATTGTTCAAGAGTTTATTGAACAACTTTTCTACGTCCAACAAAAATCCAAATTTTGAATTGAGATCATTGGCGAGTGAAGCGTGATTTAATTTCTTGTTGAATAGCATCGAATACACTTTTCATGATACGTTCGATTTCCTCCTCCGCAGATAAACCAGCGTCTCTAGCAAGCTCTCCTGGTATTTTTCGTCTCTTTGTATACGGGTTTCAATATCAATTCCCCATTTTTCACATATTAACTTTGCTTTTTAATGGCGTTTTGACACGCATCATCTCGATTTTCTGCTCTTTCAGTAGTTAAAACGCCTCCCTGAAATTCATTTGAGGATCTTGCAGTCCTTTCTGAACGCGATCAATTTTTTTTAAAATTTCATTCCAAAAATGAATTAAAGTTACGAAAAAACAGTAAGTATAATTTAATATAAGTATAATTTTGTAGCAAAATAATTGCTTCACTTCTGGTGTCTTTCGTAGCATATATGTCCTCTGACAATGCTTCTAGTAAGTCTACTAATTTTTCTAATTTAGAGAAAATAGCACTATCACTCCAGCAGGTTTCGAATTAGCGTTTGACTGTCTTTTTTAAAGCACTCTTTAGAGCTTTCCCCGCAATGTTGAGCCCGAAAAGAATAGATAAATGCTCTCAACAACTCCGGGAAAGGTTATAACTCGAGGATCTTGTTTTAAGAGCATATTTTTAAGATAATAATATTTCAAAATACGTCATCAAAATACAGTGTTGAAGATACACAATGCTTGAAAAGTGTTATAACAAAAATTACACTTTGTAGGTTCGAGACCTTATTTTTATTGAATTAAATATATGTAAATAATCGAGGTATTGAGAGTCATGAACTTTGAAAAGTTCACAAATGGGAATGAAACGCTGATTAAACCTTTACTCTTTCTATTGAATATGGAATTAAAAGAAAATAATTTTTTGACATTTCAGAAACATTATTTCAAATTAAATAAAGACATCTAGATTAGAATACTGCATTCTATATAATTAAGCTATGAATTTAAGGCTAATATTTGAAAATATTTCGACTTTTTATGAAATTTATACTATTTTGTTTTCTGTTTGTAGTTCAATGAGCTCATGAAATTTGCAAGTTGTTCAATGAAAAGTTTACTATAAAATATTATTTAGCATTAAAATGATATTTTAATTAAAATTTACATTATTGTTCATAATTTTATTTTTTAAAAAAATGGGTCAGATACGCAGAGTTTTCCAATGGATGAGAATGTACGATTGAGAGAGTACTCCAAAGAATAAGTTGACCTCCGCACTAGACTTTTCCCCAGAACAGCAACGGAAATATGTCTTATTTCTTCGCCATGCTGCGGTTTCGAGTCTTGCTCAGCTTTAAATTCCGGCGTTTCTCAAATAGCAATAAACTTTCCCGCGGTAAAAAGAACCAGATTCGTCAAGAAATTTCTTCCTTTAACGAGATTTCCTATGTTCGAGGACGTACCTTAATGAGATTAAGATAAAAGACGGTAGGCTTACTATGATAAGGGCTCTCAAATGACCCTTAATGAGCATTTAACAAAGATGTGAGGGAATTGAATAGATGCCAGAAAATGAATAGAGTCGTTAGTTCCACCACTATTGACCACTATTTTCTTGGAAATGGGACGGAACGAGAAATTTTCTAAGGATGTCCCTTTGCTATTCATTTCCAAAAGACATCAATCACCTTACAGCATCTAGAAGCGATGCTAACCTAATACGGGATACCCCGCCTCGCCCTTTAAGCACTTACTTGAATACAACTAAATTTGGAAGTAAATAGAATGATCTGAATAATTTCCTGAAATTTAAAAATACTTGGGTAATTTTTAAGAATTTGAGGAAGAAAAAAAGTTTCTGACTTCAAACACATTAAAAAGGAACATCAGTACCCCCCTGCCCCCCCCCCGCTACGCCTCTGCCTAGAGGTTCCAGGATTTGAGTCTCATTCAAGGGAAACGCGACCTCGAAGAAGATTTCAGTTGGAATTGCCTAGTGTTTGGATAGATCAAGTGTTAGATTAAGTGCATTTGAAAACTCTATTACGTATGTTTAGTAGTGTAAGTTTATATTTGCTTTGATATCTGTAAACATTTCCAAGGGCGAAATTGTCCGCCCCAGCAGCCCCTCCTAGTTGAAATCTACAACCCCTGGGGTAAAATACCCGGATGGACGCTTCGATTCCCCCTTGTTTGGTTGTGCTGTGTATCTTGTGTGTGTGAGTGAGAGCTCTCGCCATCTCAAATAAATGCAATTTAAATTTAATACAGTCCGCTCTTTGTGTGCTCTTAAGCTATCTTGCTGTTAACCCCAAACAACGTATGCACCTCATCAAACTTCTCCAATGGACTCTTTTTTCTCACCAAAGGAAACTGAAACTTGCTGATCCATATGAAAAAACAGGTGATTTGCCAATCGAAGTTTTGATTGGAGCCGACTTCAAATGGACCGTGATGACTGTTAAACCTCCTAAAAAGTTGACTGAGAGTCTAGTTTTGATGCCTTTCTTATTTGGATGGATTCTAAGTGGTTCTAGATCAATGACCAACATAAAGTTTGATAAAACATCTGCTATTCACAACATCTGCGCGGACAAAGTAGCGCTTGAAAAGGAAGATGAAGATGTACGCGCCTTTTGGTACCTGGGGACTCTTGGAGTTGAAGGAGACAAAGAAAAAGAGGTGTCTACGCTTAACAAAGAGATTTTGAAACAGTTTCACGACTCTTACAAGGTAATGGATGGCAAGATGTGTCATTAAATTGCCCTGGAAAAAAGACAGGATTCTCTCATCAGATAATTATGATATTGCTTTACAACTTTTGAAGTTCTTACAGAAAAGGTTTAAAAACACGGATTTCCAAAACATTTACATGGGACTAATGCAAGATTACATTGATAAGAATCAGGTGACGGGCGTTAGAAGCGCCCAAATTACCCTTCAAAATTTCAACCTCCTTTCGTTAAATATTACGCTGATTGCTCACACACCGATTTTTGACGCTCTACATAAAATCGGTCGAAATTTTATCTGCGATGCGTTGCGGAAGGAACCATAGGACCGTCGCACAATTGAAATGGACGAGTGAGCAAGGAAAAATAGAATCTACGCCAGCAGTTTATGGCGCCGGAGAAAGACAGCGGTAATCGATGACTGCTGGGCTTTATTTTGTCGTTGTCGGTACGTATGCAGTGCAAACTCCTACTCTTTATTTCATTCCACTAAAGGAATTGCGTCGGCCGACACAAATCGGTGTGTTTGCAAGAAACCTTACTGACTGAATACCCAATATCCGAAGCGTGTGCTTTGTTCGTTAGAATGATTCACCGAGGTGAGTTTTGCAGAGATTTTCTTAGAACTCTCATTTCAGTCGAACCCATTTCTTTGTAATAAACCCCCCCAATAGTCATTACTTGCGCAGAGTCCTCTTTTGTATATTAATACATTAAAAATGCAAGTTGTCATTGCGGTTTTTCAGGGAAGTAGGGAGTTTGTTTTTATCTTTGAATGAAGAACTAGTGCGTCCCAGTGTCTGAAGTACCCGAGTTCCAATTGTCTTAGGAATCAGAAGGTTAAATAGCAGATAAAAATTTCTACATTCTTAAATAAGAAATAAGCATAATTAATTTGTTTTATCTTGATTAATAATAAGTAAACTTGCAATTCCGCCAGTAGAGTAACTATATAAAATGGGGCCCAGGGGCAAATACCGAAACAGCCCTCCTCCCCTCTTTTTTTTAAAAATGTGATCCATATTATTTTCCGGAAACTTTATGCCGGGGAGTGCAAATAAACTTTAAAAAATAATATATAAAGCCTTTTCGAGCGGATGCGATTTGCACAGTAGAAATAATTTCACAATGGCCTTTACGAACGACGACTTTTAATCTAAAAAGTATCATAAGGATATTTTACAAAAATAGTTAAAAAAAAAATTTTATAAATACAATTCTGATTTTTTTTTTTACGAAATTTTGCTAACTTATTAAATAAAATATCATGCACTCTATCTTTAATCACTCACATACGCCTCAAATAAGAAATTCAAGCAGTTGTTTGTGTGAAACTTTTGATACATTAGAAAAATATAAAAAAGATGCATTCCATTTATCTCATACTTTGAAAAATTTCAAAAATGTGTTGAAATCTCTTGATCCATCGAAAAAAACCCACACAAATACGAATAAGAATGAACAATAATATCAGTTCTTAAAGTTAATTATTATCATGATAATAACCTTTGAAATTGCCTTTCATAGAGAGATACAAAAGAAATCGTAAGGAAAAGGCATTATTACTTGATTTGAAAATCATTTTATCGGAAACATTTTGCTGTAAAAGTAGCAGAACGTTCGGGATATGTTGGGTTGGCATGGAAGTAATTTCGGTTTTTTAAGTGTAAAATAAAATTCAAGTTTTTTTTTTTTTTTTTATAAACAGGATGGACTTTCATTAGTTATATATTTTCCATATTGTTCAATGAGCTTTTCTCTTATTTCTGTTAATTTTATGATTCCGCGATCATAGATCTTTTGGTACTTCTCAGCGAAAAACTGATCCAAATGCGATTTTAGATCCTCATCGTTAGTTAAATTTTTGTGAATCAAAAAGTTTTGCAAACTTTGAATAAATGATAATCAGATGACGCAAAGTCAAGACTATGTGGGAGATGCGGCATTACTTCAAAGCCAAGCTCCAATAATTTTCTACGTGGTATCAAAGACGTGCGAAATTTTGCATTATCATGGGGAACATGATTCCTTTGCGATTTCCCGATTCTGGCCGTATCTATTTAATTGTTTTCACCACTTTTGTGGGAGTGAATATCTGAATTTATTTTTTGATTCATTAGAAGCTCAAAATACACAATACTTTTAAGGCGGTATCTCACTACGGAATTTTTCCCTGTCTTCGGACAGCCGGTCACGCTTCTAGTTCCTTGTTACCAGTTTTATTAGCCCGGGTTCTTTTTTCTTTTGCTGAAAAGCTACCGCAGAAGACCGTCGTGCTGAAGAACTGATCCAATAGTGACGCCACTGACGACTAAGGCGAGATTTTCATTAACGTTGGCTGTTTCGTAATCGTCTTATCGCCATGGATGCAAAGAAGCATATTTGGTCTGCTGAAAAAGAGTCGGCTTTAATTGATTTAATTCAAGAAAAGCAAGCTCTCTGGAATCCGGTGGGTATAAATTACACGAAAAAGACAAGCTCTAACTTCTTCAGAAAAATAAAATATGAAATAATCTGCAATGTGTTTCTGTCTTGAGAAAGTTTGCGCTGTTCATTTGTTATAATTTCTTACAGAGGCAAATAGAATTAAGAATGGTTTTGTTAATGCATTGAGTGGAAAAATTGTAATAAATAAAAAATTTAAAAGTTCTTAATTTTGAAAAAAAATTCTAAATTACTGCTAAATTTATTTAGAGCTACTGAAAACTATGGTAAAAATAAATGTTTATAAAATTATAACCTTCTGACTTATTTATGTTAGATAATTGCTGTTTAAAATAACTAGTTTGATATAAGCTAATTTTATTTCAATATTTTTGTAATGATATTTTTAAACCCGTTTTCTTTCAGTTTGTTTTTTCAAATCATGTCTACTAAGAATGCTAAAAGTCAATAACGGTTTATTTAATCGCATTTGCATGTAAAAACGGATCTTCGAAGGAATTATCCTATAAAATGTCTCGCATAAGGCACCTAATCGCTTAAGAATGATATAAAAATGCATATGGTAAAAATGAATTATTTAAAAACTATATTTGGCAAGCACTTATTTTTATAAGTATATTTGAATAAAAAAAGAGTACATTTTATTTAAAAGCAAGAATTAAATTCTTGAATTTCAACTTAACTGCCTTCACTTTTAACCATGCATGCTTATTTTTAAGTAATTTAAAGAATCCATTTAACCCATTACAGAAAGAATTCAGATCCAGGTGTAATTACTTTTTCGCATATTTTATCTTATATTCCTAAACTTTAAAGCTATCAATTATATAAGATATGAAGAAAAGACTTTTATATATTATTTTTACAATGTTCCAATTGTTAACATTGACCAATTCTGATAACTAAGCACGCATATGACATATAATAAAAAATTTGTGAGAATTAATATTTTTATTCAAAAATACAGAATGTTACATTTTATAATTTTATGTAGATACGTCACTATTCTCAATATTTTATATTCTCAATATAAACTTGATGCTAATTTGAAAATTCAATAAAAGAAAATTGATTTCTATAAATGAATTGTATTTCATCTATATATAACAATCCTAATATAATTATTTACTATATTCACATATGAACAGGGCCGGCGTTAGGAGATGCGGGGCCCAAGTGGAAATAATTTTGGATCACCCCAATATATTTATGTTTTAAGAAATAATACATAATGAATAAATTAACAATATCACATTTATTAAATAAATTAATAATAATTTTTATAAAAAATTCATAATTTAAAAAATACTTTTAATGAGCTTACTTACTTAACACTTAAAAATTTATTTTTAAAAACTCAAGAAGTGAGAAATTTTTTATTGCTTCTTTGATGGGATACTTTGTAGAACAGTTAAGTTACACGAATTAATTCAGGACCTTAAAAAGTCATTTATACATGAACACTAAGGACACAAAGTATACACTTACAATTCAGAAATAAAAAAATAATTTTTAAAAATTACAATCTTCAGTCTTGACTTTGAACTAAGCAAAAAAAAAAAAGTTTAGCCACGACTGTTGACTTCTGAAACAGTCTCAGCCAGCTGTAAGAAAAAATTGGATAACACTGGTGTGCAGGCGACTTTAAAAACATAAAAAAATTCCTCAGGATAATGTTCTGAAATCAAAACGATATTTGATTTTAATTTGAATAAGTTTCAGAACATTCTTTGTTGCACTCTGGCGCGGGGCCCCTTAACACCCCTTGGTACAATCGGATAAAGGCCGGTTCTCTACACAAAAGTATTGGTATCCATGGCAGACAAACGCAACAAACGACAAGTGTTAAGTCAAACGCGGAAATTAAAGGATAGCAAAAATACAAACGACAAAAAAACCCACTATTTTCATCGCCTAAAAGGCAATTACGCATTGGAACTGTCATCCATTTTCTGGGGGGTGTCAGATCGTAAAGAAGGGGCGTCCACCCCCTACGCTCAAGGACACATCGGGGGAGAACCCGAGCCGTCGAAACCGCTTTCGGAAGATGGGCGTAGATGGATGTCCAGTAGTGTGATACCGTCTTTATAATCCCATCAACTCCCACCGGGTGACACCACGAGTACACGGATGAGAAGGCTCCGGATAAGTAAGCAGGTTCTCGCTTCCCTGGTGGGTATAGTAACAGGGGGGGGCTTGGATCCTCCCTCCATTGAATAAACAAAAGCGTTAAAACATTAACGAACTTTGCTAAATAGACAAAGTAAAATATATGACTGTCAAAGTTACCAGGTAGAATTTGAGAAAGTACACAATTAAGTTTCAAACCACTGCCGGTTCCTTATATACCAAAGTGCTTTTCGATGGCTGTCACGTTCTTTATTACACATCATTACTTAAGTTTTCTTAATATGCTTTCTTCTACGGTTAAATACATGCGTTGTGGCTCGAACATCTATATCGCAATAAAAGGTGGAAATGAATGCAGGTGAGATAACTGCGTAGCTCTAAATCTATTCCTCCAGTAGCAAAAGTTTTAGGAAAAGCTTACCACATGCAATTTAAATACCAGTACCGTCCACCGGTAAGGTGACATTTCAGCTGCATATTTCTAGATGTTCCTATTCAGTTTAAAACTAAATATTATTTTAAACTGAGTATATAAAATTGGAGTTTATCAACTTAAAAATCAAGAATCGTTTTACTGTTTTTCTAACGGTTGAATTTACAAGGCAAGGCATTTTGGGAAAAACTTCCAAATGGTAGATTAGAAACTATCCATTGATTGACCTCTCATTAGAAATTGAATCAATAAATGGAACTGAGACTGCCAATATTCATCCGCGTTTCAATAAAGGTTTGGGAATTGCGATGCAATTTCGATTCGATTATAGTGACAACTAACACTGAAATTTAGCCTGTATAGCCTATGCATCAAAATATACAGCAGTTATACCCTCACATGTGATTTTGTCATTAAGACATAAGCAAAGCATATACCTTTATTGACATATAAGAGTAGACATTCCGCCATAATTTTACTGAGGTTGAAGAAGGAAACGCGCAGTCGATTAAAGTCGTAGAAGAGGTCTGTCTACGGGATTTTATGGCTTTGCTGTAGTAATTACAGGGAAAAATATTTTCCATAATATTTCGTATAACATATCCAACTCATTCCTTGCATCTTGCACAAACTCACGCCAAACTGCATGGAATGTTAAAGAGCAGTGCTTTCAATAATAAGCATACACCAAGAAAAATACATTATTTGCACACACCAGTAGTTTTTTTTTTAAAATATTTGTCCCGAGATATGTTTCAGAATCTGCCTAAATTATGTGATGAATGTCTACAGCGAAGTACAGCAAGATTTCAAATAATTACCCTTATACTGTGGTAAATTAACATGCTACCCGCATGTGTCAGTTTCTATTAGGGCGCGAACACACGAAGCGTTTCCGCCGAAAGTTGCAGCCATGACGCGACATGTGATCCCGTGTTCTTTAATGGCGCTGTTCACACTGGCGCGGCAAAATTGTGTAACCGGTTCTCGTCGCGCGCGTATTATCCTTCCCCAGTGAAGCAGCTCCGGTTTCGCCAACAAATCGTCGCATGGTTCCATAGCAACGAGTGACAGTGTTCACACGTGTTTTTGTACGAAAGCGTTTTCGCTCTAACCGGATGGCAGCTCCAAGCACCGATTCTGTTCTTTAAAGTTAGATAAAAACTTATAAGATTTTAGATGATTTAAAACATTTTTTTGTTTCTTTTTCGGTTAATTATATTTTGTTATGCTGATATTATGATTTTTTACAAATAATTAAAGCGAATGTGTCTGTATTTGTACAGGATGAAAATGTAATATCAAGTTATTTTTTTCACCTTTTCGAGATAACTTTCGAAAATATTATTGAATTGTAATTTTAATGTAATATTTTATTTAGAAGGATACAATTATAATACATTTTATTTGATAATAAAAGCTTAATTAAACTGTTTTATTATAAAGGCATATTCATATTTTATTTTCTTATAAATATCTTTAACAGCCGTATTGTGAAGAAATGCTTTTGCTAAAATTTGTATCTACGATAATATGAGGGGACGGGTTTTTTTCCAAGGGAATAGTCTTTTCATCGGCACTCGTTTTATATTCAGATTTTCACTGATATATTAACTGGTCGATACATTAATTAAACTGGTTAATGATTCATTAAATGCATCAAGTTTCCTTCTACATTTAATTTTTTTACTTTCTCGTCTAGGAAATATACAAAGAGAAAATATTGTAATCGTCAAAAAATTCGAACTCGAGATTTTGACGAATCTCCACGTTTTAGACCTCCTTGAATCCAAAAAACACAATTTTGGAATTATGTCTGTCTGTGTATCTGTCTGTGTGAACCGATAACTCGAAAATTATTAGAGCTACTTGGATGAAATTTGGTATGTGATCTTGACACATAAATTTTAGGTCGCTATCAAATTTTGTACAAAATCCGTCTACGTGAAGTCTGTCTGTCCGCGTTCATGTGAACACTATAACTCACAATCTTGAATAGCTAGATGGATAAAATTTGTTACACTGTTTTATCATCAGGAATGTAGGTCTCAATCAAATTTTTGATATTAAGGAAGTTGCTAAACTTTAATTTCCTTTTTCCTAATTTAAAATCCATTTCATAAAAAATTAATTACGCCGTTCTGAAAATAAATAAATAAGCTACAAAAAAATTCAATTACTTATTTTTCGTTAAAATTATTTCTCCACCACAGTGCAGTAAACAACGTCCAGATGGTCCATATTCGGCGACTCTATCCTAATCATTTCAATGATGTGAATTTCAAAGTTGTGCAATTTTTTCCTTAATTTTAACAAATTTCAGAATATATTTATATTTCTACTTTGCAAGAAAAGCAGATAATATATATTTTTTAACGAACCGGTTGAAGATTATTAATGTTTTAGGTCAACTGAACAATATTTGGCATATAATTTTTAGGTGTAACGTATAACCTTTCCGGTTCTTCATGTTCAAATTTTATTATTTTTCGAATTTACTTGAAAAATGTGACTTGAGAATCATAAATAAAAATATATTGAAAAATAATTTTTCTCATCCCTAGCCTTTTGTAAAATATGAAATTGCTTACTTTTTAAAGCGATTTTTTTCCCTACAAAATAACGCATGCAGTGATCATTATGAATTATTATATTGTTTAAAAATAACTCAAAATGGAATTTTTATCAAAATAAAATTATTTTAAATTCATTTACATGCCTACTATTTATCAGGATAAGCAGAATATCCATAGGATATTCTTTAATTTGTGAGAACATTATATGAAACACCGGAAAATAAAAAAATTATATACTAATGTATGTTATCTTGAATTCAATTGAGAATTTTCTGAAACAGTTCCATACATAAGTTGTGAAATTTTTATTCATTATATGCAATGAATTCTTCCTTCGATGGGAGCTCTTCAAATAAATCCTTCATTCAAATAAGTCACCATTTCTGAGCCACGTATATCACTCACTCAGAAAGATTAGCGCCGAATGTGGCCACGAAAGCCGAATATGCAGCGCCACCATACAGCGACGATTCTCCAAATGCCCCGTGTGAACACCACCGACACGTTTTCAGCTCTCAGCCGAATTCGCCGTAGCCGACCCGTGTGTTCGTAGCCTTAAAGGGAATTCATAGGTGACAGCACGGAAATATTGTTTGGCTCTTATTTTAGCAGTGTAGATTTTCCTAAAGCATAATAATGGCCTGTTTTCCGCTCCCTCATCGAGTTTGACTTAATCAAGTGACATATACGCATTAATGTTTTGTGAAATGACTAGTGGCGCAGAGAGGGTAAGTAGCGCCCTAGGAATAATAGGATTTCTTTTACCCCAGTCGTCATCAGTGGCTTAGCAAAAGTTAATAGAGCACGGAGCATTGTATTATTTTTAGGTCCTTTATCATATCTTACTTTAAAAATTAGCATAAACGCACTACTGTTTCGTCGCAACGGCACTTCCTAGGAATTGTACCCCTGGGTTGCTGCCACTGCCTCTCTAAACTAATATCTTGCTGCTTTTGTCATGGAAATTCTAAGAAAACTAAAAGACAAAAATAATATAATTATACACATATATCTATTATTTGTTGTACTGTTGTGAATTTTCTGTGCAAAGGAAGAGCAATTAGACATGCATTTCTAATTATAGTTTCATTGTATCACATACCACAGAATTGGAAGAATATTGTTTGGGGAAAATTTTTCAGATCTTCATCTTTTAGTAACTAGTATTTACAGATTAAATGACCAACTTCCCTTCCTAATAATTTCCTTGTCATCTACTTTTTAAAAATTTACAATATAGATGTTACAGTTGTTTGTGGGGTGTTTTTTGGGGCATCTTATCCATAATGTTGCTGAGAATTTCTGCATCTATACTTCTAGAAGACCATTCATTAACTAAATTTAGCTTCTCATAGAAGCTCAGAGTCGCTGGATCAATGCAAAGAAATTCACCAACTCATTTGGAGATGCAGTCTGTACTTTTTACGTTCTCGAGATTTTAATGAATCTCCACACTTTAAAAATCCCAGAATCCGAGGAAAAAAAAAGTTTCTGGAATGACGCCTGTTTTCGTGAACACGATAACTCAAAAACGTAATGAGCTAGACAGATGAAATTTGGCAAGTTGAATTTACACCAAAATTGTGGATTTCGGACAAATTTCAGATCAAATCCACTAAAGGAAAGTCTGTGTCCATAAGCATATGAGCACAATAACTTAAAAATACCAAGACGCAGATGGATGAAATCATGCATCTCGTTTTACCTTCAGAATTGTGCACGCCAATTGAATTTTGGACCACATCCGAGAATGAGTTGACCATTTTTCGATCTGTATATGAAAGTGATAATTGAAAAATGCAATGGCTTACATGCAAGAAATTTGGTACATGGTCTTGTGACTTAAAAGTGTAAATCTGTATATAATTTTGTATCAAATTGGTCGAAAGGAAGACATCCCAGAAGCACATTTGCTTTTCTACATTATACTACAAAGCAAAAAACGCGCCCCACTGTGTACGTATATGAAAAACGACTGTTGCGTCTTCCTAGCAAGGGATTCGTATGCGGGCTTTGGTAATCCATCTGTGGTAAATCCCCGTGATACAGAACGTTACTACAATACTTTACAAGAAGAAATGAAAGGAACGCACCATATATTATGTCATTATACAAGAAAATAAAGGGATGCACACTCCCGTGTAGGTTTCCATCATTCCGATCGTGGATGTGTTTTTATCCTCACTCTCTTTAAGATTTCGGAATATATTCTGAGAAAAGGCAACTTTCGATCCCGATGGCTAAGATATCTGCAGTCGCGTACCTACATAAAATGACGCCAGAGCAAATACCAAAATTGCGCCCTCTCCCTTCTTTATCTTTTGAAAGGCGATTACAATTTTTTTTTCTGAAACTTAATTTTGTCCACGCGTTTATTTTCTAATAAGAGAGGGTTTTCACTGTTCTTAAAAGTAGAAGGAACCTTGCTTTCAAATTTCAGAAGCCCAGTATCATGCTCTTTAATAGTTTTTGGAAATACAGGGATGAGCTTTTTCGGTGTCATGAAATCCATCTGCAAATATTTTTCGTTCCAGTTATCTCCTTCTATTTAAAGAGGTTTTCGCATCTTTCTCTTTTCAATTTTGAAATGGAATTTGAATCGTAATGTTGTTTTTCAGCCTCTCTAACTTCCTTGTCTTGTGTTTCATTGTGTTAGATCTCAGCATAACTTATAGAATACAATCAGTCACAAACAAATCAATTCATGTTTGAGTGTATTTGAAAGTAACTAAATATTACCATTCAAAAATAAGGTGGAAGTATGAGATAAATATGTTGATTGTTGGCAGCAAATTGAAATTTTATAAATTTAGATTTAATCAGTGTAAAACTGAAATTAACAAAAATCGCCACAAGGAAATTCATTTTCGTTTATAATTAAAGTAAAAAAAGAACTAAAATACTATAATAAACTAAAATAATAAATAATATGATAATTAGAAAAATTTCAAATTTAACGCATTTTGCAACAAAGGGGGAGAGAAAAGCAATCTGACGGCAAAGTTATAAGCCTTTTTGTTGGAACATGACTAGTAAGATCAGGCTTTTAAATGTGGAAGGTTTCATAGGCAAAGACATCATTCAAAACTTTATCGAGTCGATAGCTTAAACTCGACATTTTAATTAAAAATTAAAACACTAAAATTGAAGTGATTTGTTTAAAATTTAAATTTGAAAAGATTTTGCAAAATGTGTCTTTTTGCATTCTCATTATAGAAATAAATGAAAAGATATACATTATTGACATCATATTCCAAAAGAACTTCATGAATGGACATGATAATATCATTTTTGAGAATTAATTATTATCATTACCATGAAAATAAACTTCTTTTACAGCAATATACAAAAGAAAGAAAGTACAAGGGAGAAGCTTTGTTACTTTATTTGAGAATTATTTTATTGGAAAAAATTATATACGTAGTAGAACGTTTGGTATATATTTTTCACAATTTGAAGTTTAAATCTTACTTTCTTTTCTAATTCTATTGAATTTTAAATGTAGATTATTTTAGAAAAATCTTGCTATTCAAGGAAAATTAATCAAAAGACATGCTTTTCAATGTCAATTTAAGATTTTGTTGCAAGGCATGAAATCTCCGAAAATGTTGAATCTCCCATCAATCATCAATAGATTAGTCGAAAAAAATAAATATATTTTTTTTCGGAACGCTTTAGTGCAGAAAAGTTGCCTATTGTAATAAGAAGAAAAACGACATAAAAAAAATTAAAATCGGTTAACATCTTCCGTTTGCGCATCGTACTTAAAGTTAAGGAAAAATTGCAAAATCGCGCCTTTTTTGTAATTTTTTTAATTTAGTTAAAACTTTTAAAATGAACACGCTTTAGTTTTTTATGCTTGTTTCATGGTTTAAATAACCTAAATAAATTAAATTCTGATCAATAATCTAATTTTTTCCGTTCGCGCAACGTCTTAGAAAAAACAGAAATATACCAATTTTTCGCAATTTTCACTGCGCAATTCTTCGCTCCTTTTGCTACAATAAAACGACACAGAACTCACCACGTGGAGGTGTTTGCACGTAGAGCCACACCCTTCCCAATCAACCATCCAATTGTTGGGTGTGGTATTTACATTATATTTATAACTATTTACAAAGATTTTCCATAGAGTAGTATTCTTTGGCTTATTGTGTTTACTTTTTCTTTTTTATATCTATTGCACATTTAATGTCTGATTTTTTGGAGAAATTAAGCATAACCGATCTAGACTTCAATGTTGCTCGGATATAGCCATCTCTAGCTTCACGTCCACATACTTTATTCGAGGCCTCTGTCACAAGTTTGATGCACCTCTCCACAGCCTGGGTGTGACAGGGAAACTTTTGTATTACTCTGATGGGCGTAGTGTGGGAATTGATGAGTGATTTAATATCATCTTCACTTATGTACCGTAGCATTGGTGGAGGATACACCACAAAAGAATTCCAATTAATAATTTCAATATAATGGGAAGCTTTAAAGTTTATCTTCGGTGGTACGAAATTTCTAACAGTCTTTTTCTTTGGGACGATTTGTCTTGCTTTTAAGATCCTTCTGTAACAGAGCTCCCGAATACGTTCTCTTTCATCGACAAACATTGCCAATAGAACAATCTCTGTCTGCGCAAAGAACGCATTTCGTTGCATTACTGGATCGATAGATAACTTGAAGTAATTCGTCGGATAAATACCGTGATGTTTGGATTGCTTGAAAGACATGTTTTGGTCCATCAGTAAAATATTCGCTCTTTTTTACAGGAAATGTATGATTTTAAGATGAAGCCAACTATTTCTTTTAAGTTTCCGGATGGATCTGATGAGCAACCTAAGGACTCGGTTGACCGCAATTAGCCATCTGGAATAGAACAAAGGACCAGGGTACCGATTTGCCAAGTCTTCTGGACAATGTCCTAAGGTGATTGCATTTGAAATGTCCAACAATCACTGTTGGTCTTTGCTCAACAAATTCCTGTCTGTATCAGGAATCGAACAATCTATGGGTTCATAATCGACCACAGGGAGTTTTTCATACCAAGTGAGCTACTGCCCGATTGGCCCACTAAAAGATTTAGGCCCTACAGTTTTACCGTCAATATGTTGGAAAATGAAGCTCATTAAAATGCAGGAGGCATATGTTCCACTGTAGCAAGCGTCCTACATGTTTTTCTATTCGGTGGATGACACCGATCTTCCATCCAGTGTTGGTTACAGTGCCATCACACCTTATTACTTCTAGTTTTCTCATTCATCATTAGCTAATGTTGTCAGAATAAACATTAAACAAACATAACACGAAACAATGCACAGTATTTCACAATGCACAGCACAGACTCACAGCACCAAAGCGTGTACCACTTGTAACAGACAAAGAAAGACTGAAGTGAAGGCCGTAGTGGGTGGTGGCGACTGACGAGTAGAAGCCCGAGTTGGAGGGGGTAGAGGTGCGGCAGAGTAGGTAGGGAGGGACCACGCCACGATTCAATCTAGTTCAAACCAGTTCAATTTAATTCAAGTGAGTTCTGGTTCGTTTTGTTCTAGAAAAACGAACGAAGAATTACACAGTGAAAGTTGAGAAATATTGGTAAATTTCTGGTTTTTTTTAAGACGTTGCGCGAACGGAAAAAATTAGATTATTGATCAGAATTTAATTTATTTAGGTTATTTAAACCATAAAACAAGCATAAAAAACTAAAGCGTGTTTATTTTAAAAATTTTAACTAAATTAAAAAATTTACAAAAAAGGCGCGATTTTGAAATTTTTCATTAACTTTAAGTACGATGCGCGAACGGAAGATGTTAACCGATTTTAATTTTTTATACCGTTTTTCTTCTTATTACAATAGGCAACTTTTCCGCACTAAAGTGTTCCGAAAAAAAAAGTATTTATTTTTTTCGACCCACCCTAATCATCAAGGCATCAAATCACCCACTCCAGTTTGAAAGCAATCTCACTTTCTCCAAGAGATCTCGTATCAAAACACATACAATACTTTCGTTCTAAAATGCTTGAACATGTACTAAATATAAGAATTACAAACACACACAAAAAAGTGACTGCCACATTTAAGTAATTATTTTAGGTTGAGTAATGATATTTTAATGATTTGACAGGAAAGGCAAATTATAATGTGTTTGTTGATAGTGAAATTCATTGGTGACAATAATCTAACTTGGTGAGCGTTTTGCATTTCGGCAGAACCTAAATTTCTATTTATTATGTATTTGTTCTCGATAATCACTTAAGAAGCTGGATTAATTTATCTTGATTTCAGTGTCCATACGGTCTGATAAAATTTATTTTCATGAATTTGCAAAGCTTTATGCGATCTGTTCTTTCTTTCACTTTCTGTATTTATCAGCCTAACAGCCTAATCTATGGGTTTGGCAAAATAATTGCATCTGGCTTTTGCGAAATAAAATTCAAAATAAACAAATACCATATTTTCAGTATAAAAATTATGCTAATATATGCAAATATTCAGGATTAAAAACAGTGTAAAGATAGCAAAAAAAAAAAAAAAAAAAAACCGCGGGACCCCTTTTCCCCACGCAAAAAAAGAGGTATTTTTCCCGTCTTCACTCTCTACTTATTGAAACTAGGAATAATACTTTGGAATACTAGGAAAACTTTTCTGCTAATTATTTGTCACGAATTTCCGAAGTAGCTGATATACAATCGGTATGAATCAGACTTACCATGAGAAACCACAAGAACTTTATGGGACTAATCTATTTTAAATTATCTTCCCTTATCTACCACTCCCCAGGACACAAATCTTTGAAACAGGCATCCCTTTGAAATGAGCTTCCACTTTCAGTCACAGATGAGTTTTAGTCATCAAATCTCTGTAACATAATACTATTTGTAATTTTGTCGCATCTTGAGCTGGTTTCTGGGTTGTAAAGAAGACTGTATCCTTTGCGTTTATCCACACTTTGCTGAAACAATTTTAATTTTTAAGAATCTTGGGAATAGGAGTTCTTAAATACAACTAAATTAATTCCTTAATTTTCCACCCCCTGGTAATTGTGCCCAGGGCATATGCCCTGTTAGGCCACTGGATACCTGATGGCTTAAAAAATGCAGCAACTCTTTGATCCACCTCAAACAGAAACTCACTGGAGCAGTGAAGCTTATCGTCCAGTATGATATCAAGTGCCAAAACAGGAGTATAAATAGCTATGTCGGAAACATTTTAATGAACAAATAGTGATTCATTTTAAAATTCTTTTAAAGAATCTGCCTTGGAAATATCAAAAGGCAGAACGCTATCTTCAATGTTATAAAACTTAGAAGAGGATAAAAAAACACCTCAAGTTTGTTTCAAGCCCCATTATGAAAAATTCATAGCAATATTTGTGTTCCGTCAATTGTAAATTTAAGTCTTATTCATTATTGAAAACTTCAAGGCGCACAACAATCAGAATTTAAAACATTTCTTGAAAAATGTTTATATACCTATTTTTATGCATCAATATTTTCTCAGAACGCAGCTAAACTACTAGAATAGTCAAATGTTAATTAAATCGATATACAAAGCGTTGAAGGCAGGATTCAGTTACAAAAATCTTTATCCATTTGACATGAAACGAAGCAACTAAAATTTTAACAAGGTATGACAAAATTTTTATTGTTCATTGTAAAACGACTTGAACGAAAACTAATTTCTTGGTTAACAGAGGGTATGGCAGGTTCTTTGTCTGTGGGCAGTATAGGCATTATAGCTGAATAAGTCCTTCGATTATAGATTATTTAACACTAAGTTTTATTACAAAAACCACATTCTAAGACTTATCAGATGTTGACTGAAGCACAAGAAAAAGAAATAATACAGGGACGATAACCACTACAACTTGTACAATAGGCCTAAGTGCTGTTGTTTTGAATGTCGTCCTTTCATTTCCATAGCTGAGAAAACCACTAATCACTGTTAACCAAAAGTCCATGGTAGTACACATTTTAAAAAATAAAGTCAGCAAGCTGGATGGTGAAGGTTAATTCCTTTCTGCTTAAAGTTTAATTTATGAAGCAGTACAAGGACTGTTTTGAAATGAACTTCACAATTTTCAACTGTGGTCTAACGATAAGGACAACTACCAAATTTCTACATCAATGGGAGGATATTTGACTCTTGGCAGACTAAGCATGTACCAAGCCAGTACACACGATGGAATTTACGAAGAATCGAGTATCGAACCTCCGCCCCCCCCCTTCAAGCTAAGACTTTAACATGAGGCCACTTTGACCTTGTATGAACAAAGAAATAAAAAAAAAAGTACATTGTGACATTTTCATCTGTGAGTAGGGTTCTCGACTCTTAAATTCTAAGGGATGGTAGCCATAAAAAACTCTTAATAAATTAATTGTTCAGTATGATAAGGCAGTTATTTAACTAATTTGAATAACTTTCACTCTTTAATAGTAAATTAGTTATAAGGAAATGAAAAATTCAGTAATACACCACTTCATCCGCTTTTGGGCTACGTGACCCACACTTTAACTCATCCAAGAGACTTTCACACTCTATACAACATTTTCCTGGCCCATTTAAATCCCACCTTCTATACAAAAATTTTCCTAGCCCATTGAAAAAAATCAAATCTACTCGATATATCTTATTCAGAAGTTTATATGGGCAAAATATAAACTTCTGAATGTGGAGTGGTGTTGTGTTCTAGGGACCATGATTGGAGAAGATATGGGAAAAAAATGAAGTTGTTTTATGAGAACAAAAGAAATAAGTATCTTCCTGGAAGGAAGATACTTACAGATAGCCATTAATAAACAGATCGACAGACCACCATTTGACAGAGTTCTGGTTCTAAAAAAAAAAACATATTCAAGTAGCTCATTGTGCTTTTGAGTTATCATGTTTACAAGGATAAACTGATAAGACATCCATAGAAATCTACAATTCCAGTGTAAAGAAACCATATCAAAATTCAGCTTCCCAAATCTACATGTTTTTGAGTTATCATGTTCATAGACAAATGGAACAAAATAATTTGCCATAGACAAAGACTTTTCCATAATTGCATTCCACTACACCCTCTTTTCCAAGCCTGCATATATTTTTATTTTGAGGGTTGGTAAATATTTTAACTTAAAAGAAATTAATCCTAATCATTCAGTCTGTTCTGTTACTTTGATTTCAACACAAAGCTTTAAAAGAGAGTAATCTGGAAAAAGTGTTGTAAAAAAATTTCACAAAATTTGTTCACATACAATTTATTACACAGCTGATTGTAATTAATTTGAAAATCCTTGTTTGAAGTTGAAAATATCAATAACATTTGTGTGGAATGACACACGTAATTTCCTAATTCTGATATGACTGAATAATTGTTTTTATATGCATTTCTGTAATTGAAACATTTTCTTGTATCAATAATTATCAAAGTCCGTGCACTCTATTTGAAGAAATGGTAAATATATCACAAAATGTTTTTAGAAAAACTCAAATTTCAGCTGGGAAAGCTCATTCAATATCTTAGTTTTCTACAATGTGTCCATGCTATCTTTGCTGAAAATGCATTACGCTCCTACCTTGAAAAGATTATTATAACATAAGATCTGCCTATTAAATCTTATTATAACTTGGAACAATATAGCAAACTAGTAAAGATTTACACCCCAAGATTTTTTACCAACCCATGAACAAACAGAAAATACATTTTTTGACACTTGCGCCTTTTTCCATGTCAATCTTTTTTGTTTGTTTGTTTTGAAAACAGTTTTATTTATCATATATTAATATAATAAATTACTATAATCTCTATATGAATAACATTTACACCTGTCTTATGTTTTGCAGCTGCTTTGTGTATTATGAGGGAAGAAAATTTATAAACAAATTTCATCTTTGCAACATTATATAGATTATAAAAAGATGGTTTGAAATGTTTGGTAAAATTAATGTTACACTAAGGCTATAATGGCTTCTAGAACAGTTTTTTAAGTAGATAACAAAATGCCAATGGCATCAATTCACATGAAATCACATTAGTGAGATAAATCTTGAATATTCATGCCACCAGACTTCTAAATACCAGTTATCTTACATTCAACTGTGACATCATATTCTTTTTCTTACTACAAGATGCACAACTGATTCAAGACCTAAACTAAAGAGACACAATTGATGCATGTCATATGAGTATTAAATGATTCACTCATACTATCAAAAAATATGATTTAAAGAAAATATTTCTTTTTGCTTTTTTAGAAATTCAAACAAAAACTATATTTTGCACTAATTAATAACAATAATCAGTGGCGGATTTTGATATTATGAGGCCACAGGTTCAAACCTATTTTGAGGCTCTTTCTCTAACCAATGTTGTAAATTCGCAGTTGGCTTAGAACAGCGATGTACATCGAATTAGATTTGAGGGCCCCTCAGCGTCTTGAGACATGAGGCGAGCGCCTGTGCGAAAAACCACCATTGACAATAATGTGCATTATTTTTCAATAAGTACTTCCACTAAGTGCTATGATATTCAAAATTATGTAATTTAAATTCTGTCTCAAATATGAAAAATAAGTGACTTTACCAGGTGATAAAATAGTTTTCCTTCAGTTAAAATAAACAAAGGAAGCTGATGGTTATTTCTTTTAGGATAATATTCTAGAAAGATGACATTTCTATAAAATATGGGTTAGGATTAAATCTAAATTAGCAGGAAAATGGTTATATTATTATGTTGAAACATATATCAATAATGTAAACTAAGTACGTAAACTAATACATGTAAGAGAGAAAACAAATTATTTTTTGTGTAATTTAAGTTCAATTAGCTCTATTTAATAAATTCGCCAATGCCTACGAGCACACTTGTAAGCTTCTTGGTATATGAACTTCACATACCAAGCAGTGAATGTGTAAAGTTATGTACATAAAAATGAACACCATTTGTAACATGAACATAAAACAAGTAGAAAAAAGTGAAATTGTACTGGAATGAGTTTTCTTCTCTACAAAAATCAAAGTTTAAACAAAAGGTTTCTTCTGGAATATTTTTCAGGTTTGATGACAATTTTTCATGTTTCAGAACATAAAGGAAATTTATGTGCCTTCACACAAGAACATATTAATTAATTGTCATATAAACTATACCTAGAAACATAAATTAATCTGGTATATTGAAAAAGCAATATTTCTCATTAAAAGACCTTGCCAAATGTGACTTTTAAATAATGAAATAATTCATCAGAATAATGGGGATAAAAAGATAGGGCAAAAAAATAAGATATATTTCTAAAATATGTAATTCTGAAAATGAAAGAGTAACACTTTAAAATATTTAAATGGTATATAATAACAATCCTACAAAAAATTTGTAGCTATTTGAAAGAAACACTAAATGAGGAGCAAACATTCAAACCATGTTTCCTACTTCGGATACAATTTTTCAGGAAACACAAAAAACTATTAAATTAAAAAATAACATATTTTAGACCCTAATTATCGTTTCCAGCTATTTGAAAGAAACGCTAAATAAATAAAAATATACCTTTAAAGTATAATAAAGGTTTATTTTTATAAATATAATTTTAAAATAAAAAATATAATACGATAATATAAAAATATTTTACCTCTATAAATTGAAGAGTACAAATCTTTCTGTTTTACTTCATAAAATTTTCTTTAAACTCCTAAAATAAAAAAAGCATAAACATAAAAATTGGAAAAAGCAATTTTAAAACACACCATTCTTGACATTAAAATGTGAGATAAAATTAAGCTGAAGAGACATTTTCTATTATCTTCATTAAAATGAATGGATAAGATTTTTCATTTCATTGTGTTTGAAGTTATTTAAATCCATTTACAATGCATAAAGTAATTAAAATATAGTCTAAATTAATGACACCTGGAAATCACACACTGAAAACCAGAACAGAAGTATTTCAATATAAACAGTGTAAAATTTATGGTTGTAGTAAATTTTTGACAGAGTATAAAACTTAAGTAATGCAAAAAAACTTACATTGCAATTCTTAGAAAATTAATTTTTACACAAATATAAATGATATTATTAATTGTTTTACTAATCTAACTCTGGTAATACTTAGTGAAAATTATATAAAATAAGCCTAAAAATAAATTTCAATTATTATTAAATTTACTAAAAAGCGTTTGACACTGTAGCTAAAGAGTATTACTCATTTCTTTTTAATTTCATAAATAATACCTTTTTCTAGAATATTGTATTATTTGGAATTTATGGTAACAAATGCTGTTATGACGAACGCATGACACGAGAGGCCTAGCTCACAGAGAAAGAGTTCCTTCTCTGTGGCCTAGCTTCTGTTCAGTAAACAAATATTTCTTGTTGAATTTCTTAGACACGCCAAATCATCTGGTTTACGCCAAATAGTTATAACGTGTCTTTCGTGACAATCCGTTCGGTTTGTCTGATGTCGAAACAAGATCGTTATTTTCGTTCAAGGATTCAATAACGAAAATCAAACGCAGTTCTGAAGAAGAAAAATATGATTTTAATGATATGCTTTAAAGAATAAGCTTTTCTTATATTTATGCTATTCATCATTTATTAATTTTTATGAATAATATTTTACATAAAAAATATTATATTAAGTTAATAGTTTAATTTATTGATATTAATTTATATTATTGATAATCATTTCTATTAATAAATTATAATACATAAATTTTTGTCAATTTTTTAAAATTTGCCTTTATTCAAATTAAGAATTAACATTATGCATTAACTTGTAATCTGAAATAATATTGTTACGAATTCTGTAAATTGAACTTTTTGGCGACTTCGCAAGAATTTTGCGACTTGGCGTCGGAAAATTTCTACTCTTTTCTTGAAAACTCATGAGTCTTCCGAGAGTATATAAAAGCACCGCTGCATTCACCAATAAGTTAAAGTCATTCAAGGTAAAAGTCAAAAATGAACTTTTAGTCCTAAAACACATCAAAGCAGGTGTAGCTCAATGTTCTGTAATCGGGTCCGTCCTTTTTGCACTTTTCAATATCGATATTCCTACAAATAATTCAACCCTCTTTTAGGCATTTGCGCAGATGCAATAGTGGCGAGGAACAAAAATCCAAATTACATACTGTTAGCTCCCAAAATACACTTAAAAACTCTTGAAGACTGGTTCCAAAAATGGAAAATTGAATTAAATGTTGACAAGACTGAAGCAATAATGTTCAGGTATGCGAAATATAAAACAACTATCCCCCCCCCCCTAAATTAAATGACAAAATTATCCCGTGGTCTCAAGAACCGAAATATTTAGGCATAATTCTTGACAGACTAATATGACTTGGAAACCCCACTTCTTATGTATCAAAAACAAAAGCCGCCAAATCTAATCTTAAAATTTTAGAAGTACAGCAAAACCTTGTAATCAGAAATAGGTGCAAAACTTAATGATATATTACCAACACGGACATTTACGGTGCTTTAAACTTTCCTCCTTTCAAAAAATTTAAATAAAAATAAAATTTTATATATTTAAAAAAAATCATATAAAAAATTTGCAGAACAATTCTTTAGGAATCTTGATAATAAAGAAAACGAGGCACTCAAATTATCACTAAATGCTCTCCAGATCCAAAAATTAAAATACCTCGTAACATCTTACTTTAAAACCTTTTTATTTGGCCATTAATGGTATTCTTTTATTAGTTATTCATTATTTTAACCTATCTCTTATTTTCTTAAAACTCCTGACTCCATCTAATGGAAAAAAAATTCATAAATAGTAAATTCGCTCCTAAGAATTCCTTGTACACTCTTTACTCTGTCAGTAGCCACGCCCACGCCGGCTCTCCACACCAGTGGTGCACAAACTTTTTTCATTTCCGATCTCCTCACTTTGTGTAAAATGATGTCGCGACCCCCGGAGGGGTAGCAACCACGGAGAAAAGCATTATATTTTTTATTTTCAAATAAATTTCTTTGAATTTAGCGACACACAAAAATTTTCTCGTGACCCCCACAGGGGTCGCGACCCACGATTTCCGCAACACTGCTCCACGCCCCTTACTCTCAGTCGTACTCTCATCCATAGTCAATAGGAAGTGTCATTAACTGTTGTCATCTAACTGCTCACTCCAGTTCAGCCCTGCAACTTGAAGAAAGAAGAGCTCTCCAAGTTCCGTTCTTCGAGATCTCGCAGCTCGTCCCAAATACTAAAAGCTAGGCCTTTCATAGCTATCTCATTACAAAACTACCATTGCCATTATTCAAATTTGATCGTTCTAATTCTTTAACTTTTTCAGTTATCGTGTCCACATGCGCCCGGACCAACAGACAGATTTCGTGAAATATTTGATAGAAATATTCCATCAAGGAGTGCATACCAAATTTCTTCTGTCTAACTATTTCAGTTTTCGAGTTATTGTATTCATAGACAGACAGGCATAATTCCAAAAACGTTTTTAAGGCCTTGAACCGCCTTAGATTCTTCACTGAACTGAGGCGAGAGATGATAGCATTATGGCACGTGGCCCCATCGGGTGGTTCAATCAGCAAAGGCCAGCTTAGCGTTTAAGCCTAATATTGTGAAAAAATGTGCTTATCACTAATGTAATTTTAAAATTCGATCTTTATAATGGGGCACACAAGAATGTATAAAAAATATAAGCAGCAATTATTATTCAGAATTTTATTTGATACAATGAAAATCATTAAAAAAAACATTTTTAAGGAAAAGGAGACAAAGGAAAACAATTCGCTGAAAACATCACTTTATTACAAAAATTTCAAATTTATATGTACATCAGTTCCCTTTTCAAAAATTAAATAACAGTGAAATCAAGTAAATATTATCATTTCAAGCAAACTCAAATTTCCCACTGAAACAGAATTAGGACTGTGCCGATTTTTGATGCATCGGAAAATATCGATGTTACGCAATCATCGCCGTTCCGATGTCTATATTGTCGTTTTTTTTCGAAGCATCGGAAATTCCGATTTACTCGCGATGTGTACGATGTTTCCCGATGCATCGTAGACATCGATGTCCACACGCGCCGCGAAGAGCAATGGGGAACTTCAGCATTTTTTAAAAACACATGAAAACCATCCGTATTTGTAGAAAAAATCATTCTAATTTCAAATATGCAAGTGAAATTTTACAGAAAAATTTATTTATTTAAATATTGAGAGCCAAAGATGCACTGAAATAGCAGGAATCATGATGCAATCCGAAACGCACTCTCATTGGCCGAGTAGATTCAGACGTCGAGGGTGCCTTACTTCGCATACTTCTCTTTCGCTAGTTCTGTATTCTGCTTTGAATCAAACCGTTTGTACCAGCTAACATTTTAAAAGTGGAGTTTTTAGCTTTTCTACTATACAGCGTTCAATTTCACAATGGATATTGGCTTTGTACAAGCTAAATCGGATAATTTGGGACTCTTCCGCGAATCGTATCGTCAGCCCTTTATTTGAAAATGCCTTGAAAGAATGTGTATCTTTCTGAATTCAACAGATTTTCCAACAATCAGCACTAAAATGTGACACACTATTCGGTAGTATTTTTATGGATCTCTTTGAAAGCTTCGGAACAAAGCAAGCTACTCATTTTCTATCAGTAAAATCCTGATCGCTTACTTATTTTATTACAAGGGAAGGAACACAAATGTTTTGTCAGTACATGTGTCTGTAATTATTCAGTTCCGACAAAGAAACTGGACACAAAACGCCGGCTCGTAAATTATCTCATAAGAAAAGTTGTTTTGACCTTCCCTTCAGTTACCGGAACAGGGCTCTATACTATACAGAAAAGGATTCGCATTAGGAAAAACGGATAGGTTTTCGAAACCATCAAGCAACAATAAATTGCAGAGGGCATTCCTCGGGCATTCAGAGAAGACGCTGCGATTTCTGTTGTACAAGCAAGAACGGAAAGATAAGAACCTGATTTTGCATGATGTATTAAATTTCGTATGCCTACAGAAAAAAAAAAACAGTAATTTATTTATTTCAGAAGTTCCGTTCAAAATAATTTCAGGTACGGCATTTTTTTAAAAACACACCTGTGCCTTTCAAAAATTAATTTTATTTTATATAGTCTTATTTTACTATATAAATTATTTCTTTTGTACTATTATTAATTTTAAAATACTAGTTTATACTAATTAATATAAAATCTGGTAAAAATAACTTATATAAAGAAATACACTAAAAAATTAAAAATTATTAAAAAATTGTAACCACTTTCGTAAATTGCAGAAAAATAAAGAAAAGATACGAACAAAGTATCTGTAAGTAGTAAGCCTTCTTTACTGCAAAGTAAGTTTTTTTCATTATGTTAGTTAATTTTTGAATTATATAAATTTATAACAATATTCAAACCAGACCAAATGCGACTGATCTAGGAATTTAAGTGCTGCCATCAACACACTCGAGATGCACGATGAGATAAATTTATCCCACCTTTTCTCAACTATAATAAATGATGAGCAAACTAACTTTTGAAGACTAATTTTGATTTTAATGCATTCATTGAATATAAAGAATTTATTTTGAATCAAAAGTTAATTCTGCGAATTATTTTGTTGAACTACAAATGAAAACGAATTTTATTATCAAAAAAGTCGTGAATTTAAACTAATTTTTAAGATATTCTTGTTAATTTTCAATAGTACTGGTAATTTAAAAAAAAAAA
>BGPR01012739.1:25781-43835 GCA_013235015.1 Araneus ventricosus | reverse complement strand
TGATGAATTGTAATCGTCGAATCATTCGACCACAGGATCTTGATGAATTGTAATCGTCGAATCATTCGACCAAAAGATCTTGATAAATTTACATGTTTTAGATATCTGAGTCTGTAAAAAGCATTTTCGTTACTGTGTCTGTCTGTTTGTCAGTCCCATGTCCATCCAAATGGTTCAGTTGCCGTAATGGCATCAGGTACAGGGGCATGGGGCTGCGTTTTATTTGTTTGTTGGTTTGTAAACATGATAATTCAAAACTGCACAGAAATAAGAGGATAAAATTTGATATGTGGTCTTTACATGAAAATTTTAGATTTTCGCCCCTTTCCATATGATTCTATTTAACTTCTTAATTAGATTACACTACCCATTTGGGATATTTTTTTATTATTTTAGTCTGTTTATAAGATGGTAAATGATATTTGAGACATTTCAGCGTGTCCAGGTGATTTTTGTGTTTAAAATTAATTGTTACTTTGAGTTAAATACGGATTTAAATAGCAAAAATTCTGTAATTCGATGTACGTGTCAGACACGTCATTGTATGTTAAGGGGTTAAGTAGATTCCTCATAGGAATACTAGCTTTTGGAATGGTTCTTCGTGACACGACCTCGAGAAAATGTCTTCAGGTCTTCACTGATCATGGCCCCGTTCATGATCATCGCTTATTTGTGTATTATATAACTCTTTGGTCATGTGAAGGTGATAACTAGGGTAATTTTTATTGGATTGAACCAGAGAGGACTTATTATAGAGAGGATAAACATCTCTGCCGAGTTTCACGAACGGAAATGGACGAATTATGAATATTATAAAACTTAGCAACAGTCAGCAATATAGTAAATTTCAGACTCATGAAAGATGTGATAAAATTAAAATGGTCAGAAAAAATGAATTTTCTCTGTTAAGCTTAAGAGAGAGCTTTGTTGGATTTAGTTATAGGGCCTTTAAAATCTACCAACTGACGCATCTATTGCTCATGAAAATTATACTGACCAGTAAAACCCGTGAAACTTTCGGATATTCAACTTCTCCCCCCCCCAAAATGATTTAGTTTTTTGTTGGATTGTTGAAAGTTCTAGAAACTTTACCTGTAACCAGTGGCGAATCCAGGGGGTGGGCTATGAGGCTGCAGCCCCTCCCAGAGCTGAACCAGAATTCTTGATTTGTAAATCACTACAACTCTTTGTTCTTAATTTCCCTTTCTTAAAAAAATAACAAAAACATGACACCATTGCTTTCTGGTTTGACAAGCTCGAAAATTTTCCTACTTTTCTAGTCATTCTACTTGTACTTGTAAAGTTGACACGGTCGGAAACAGTTTTGGCTACTTATTTCATTGTATTTTTTATTAAATTATCCAAAGTATTGTGGTGTTCTTTATGATTCTTATTGTCAGGTGAATAAAGTCTGTGAAGTTAAAATGTTTTGGTTTGCATAAGCCATGAGATTTGACATTCGTCACGACGATACAAAATTTTTAAAACCTCAGCCCCTCCCAGACCCAAATTCTGGATTCGCCACTGTCTGTAACTTCAAAGGACAATCGGTATGTCTAGTACTGATGGACTATTTTACCAAATGGCCTGAAGCAATTTTCATTCCAGACCAGGAAGCCTTGACTGTAGCTGAGAAACTCTTTCGAAGCTGGATTTCACGTTACGGCGTGCTTATAATAATTGCATTCGGATCAAGGTGCAAATTTTAATTCCGCGCTCTTTACTGAGCTTTGAAAACTTTTGTGAATTTTGAAGACTTGAACGACTTTCATCCTGAGCCCGATGGAATGGTCCAGAGGTTTAATCGAACGATTTTAAATCATCTGTCTTGATAGGTTTCGAAGAATCAGACGGATTGGGATACACATTTGCCACATTTTCTCCTGACCTGTAGGAGTGCAGTCCGTGGAGTGACTGGGCGGACTCCATCAGAGATGATTTTTGGTAGAACTTCGCGATTGCCCTATGATATCATATTTGGACGACCGAGTTTGGATGACCTCGCCGAAAGAATACATGAATAATTTAGAGGCAAGATTGGAAAGCGTACATGTGTTTGCCAAAGACAGAGTTAACTCGTTCGCTACCAACCGTCACATATATGTGACACACTCGTTTCTTACCAGAGCCACAGAGCCCGACGTCACATAAATGTGACAGATGTAAAATCTATTCCAATTGAATCCGAATTGCATCTTGGGCTGTGGTGACCGTCTTTTTTCTTGGAGGACCATCCAGGAGACCCTGGTAACGAACGGGTTAAACTGTCCAGTGAACGAATGAAGTCTAGTTATTATTCCAAAACAACAGACCACCATTTTAAGAAGGGTGATCAAGTCTGAATGGATAACCCGAAGCGACGGAGAGGTCTGAGCCCAAAACTGCAACAGAACTGGGAAGGACCTTATACTATTGTCAAGAGACTGGACGATGATGTCTACACAGTTCAGAGGTCACCTAACGCCAAGCCAAATGTTTTTCTCATTAATAGGCTATCTCCATACCGGACTAATTATCATAATTCTATGTAATGAGACTGCCGGGATGAGCAGTCTTTGAAGAGGGGAACAGTGTTAAGAATCTGTAAATCTGTTTCCCTGCCACGTTAGTCTTATGGTAGGAGAGAAAGATTTAAAGATGCTCTTACTGGAGACCAAGCCAAGGAACCCCGACCTTGGCGACAAAATGACAGTTCTAGAAAATAGAAGAATTAATGGCCTATCTCTCTTAGGAACCCAGATATCGAGATTATTCTGAAGAATTCCATGCGAAGTCAGGTGCTCATGGAGGTGCCAGCTCTTGTGCCTTGTTCGCAATGCGAGTTGTTTAGTTGTTAAATGCTGAGCGCTATTGTTAGTGCTGTTTCTGTTATTATTAGTAATTTGCTGTCTGCTTGGGTTGCTAAGTTGTACAAGTGATGTTTTTGTGTTACCTGTGCTTCGAGTTTTCTGGAATATTCATGGAATAAAGCGTCATTTTCCATTATCTAGCTTGTTAGACTTCTTTCACCGTACACTCGCCGAACGATTTTTGTAACAATATTAAGGTTTAGTTTAGTTATATTAACGTCCCGTTTTGAAGCAACACGAGGGCTATTTTGGGACGGACCTCGTAATTTTGAACCACGGTCAGATAACGAGGACGACATCTGATCTGTCACCCCTCTCTAAACTTCCACACCACATAAACGGGAGGACGTTTGACCCCTGCGTATGATTTAGCGTGCAACAGGCCCAATACACGACGGATCGAATACGAATCGGGTTTCGAACCTGGAACCCTCCGAACCCGAGGCCGACACCTCACCACTGGGCCACCATGGCCTAACAATGTTAAGGATGCATTCATGATTAGTTGCAAGATATCAAGAATGATGAATACCATTTTAGCAATCTCTTTATGTTTTTCAGTTTAGTTTAGTAAATTAATGCCCCTTTTTGCAGCTATACGAGGGCTTTTTTGGATAGAATTCGCAATTTTGAAAGTTGGTCATATGATGAAGACGACGCTTGTGTCAGTAGCCGCCTTTCCAAAATTCCGCGCCATTCCAACGTTGATCTCTTTAAGACGTATCGTTTCTCTTTATAACTTTTGACGCAACATTTTTCATGTCCTGAAAACAACAGCCATAATAAAAACATAAATTTTTCATGACTTTATGAATGAATTTTTTCACAATTTCTTCAGTAAATACTATACGATAGCACTGTAATTGCTTTAGTATTCGTGAGGAGTGCAGAGAGCAGAAAATGTAACAAACAAATATTTATTTTTTCATGATATGGTGTGTTGTATAACGTACCAACGTGCCTTCATAAAAAATCTCAACATAGAAATTATTCTCCCATCTGAAGTCCAAGTTTTCTAGTTTTTGCTTTAAATAAGTAAGTAATTTCTTTAAAAATGGTAACAAAATAATTATTATTTTCTTAATAAGTAATTTCATAAAATTTTATTTTCCCAGTGGAGCCTGTTACGATGGAGCGTCCTTGAATTTCACTTCTAGAAACAATTATGTCATTGTTTTACGCACAGGTTGTGTGTAGCAATTCCGAAATAGATATTACTTAACGGAAAAATAAACTCATAAAGGAAGATTTACCTGCAATTCGGTATGAGCTTAATAAATCCATAAACTTTACGGCAGGGATATCGTCGAGACATTAGCACAGTTACTCCAAAAAGTATTTGGAGCATTTGCCAACCGCAAATATTTTTGTCATTTTGAAACGTCTACATTACACTGTACGAGTTAGATCAGCTTTGCCGAAGATTTCATTGGCAAGGAATTAAAATTTTGCTGAAAATTGTGTATAAGTTTTAAAAAAGTTTTTATATTATTGACAGTATTTATGCATTACTTTTTTTGTTCAGTATATGTAAGTTTCACTTATTCCTTAAAAACCCGATTTTTTAAAAATTGTTTTAAAAAATTTTGTGACTTTCATATCTTGAATAAAACATGGGAAAAATACTATTAGGAAAATCCTATTTTGTTTTAAATATGGTTACGGCTAAAACACACTGGCACGGCAACACTTGGCTTTCGTTGAGAAAACAATTCCTTGATAAAATCCTATAATATGAAACATAGATGAATTTTAACCCCTTCGCTTTGTAGTGTCATATAAAAATGCAGCGAGGAATTAGGCAATATTTCTTATTTAATTTAGTTTATTAATGACACACAGGACTAGTACGACATAAATAGACAAACACACAAATACATTTAACATAAAAGATAAGAAAACTATACAATTTCTTATATTTCGAGTCATGTCCACACAAAAATCATATCAGCCTCTTCATTCTCAAACAGAACCATCCAGACTACCGTCCGACCGCCAACTGAAATTTACGGAACAGTCTTGTGCCGCGCCATCTACCGCAGGCAACAGCAACTACAAACTCTAATTCCTTACAGCTTACAATGACGAGTCTGACACGCGCATCAAATTACAGAATTTTCGATATTTAAATTGGTAATAAAGTCAAAGTAACAAATCATTGTAAATGCAAAAACCATCTGGACAAGCTTAAATGTCTCAAGTATCCTTTACATCTTAAATGGATTGAAACAATAACAAATATCCCAAATGGGTGGTGGCATTTTGTTAGGAGGTTAAATAAAATCGTATGCCAAGGGTTCATAACTAATAACACGGATAAAGAATTTCCTTCAACATTGCAGAAGCGTACAAACAAAGCAAAAAAGATGCAGTCTTTAGTAAAAAGCATCAATTTATTTTTATTTTAACGTAGGACTGCGTTCCTCCTATTGGGGTCTCGGGAAGGAATTTGATTCGCACGCCAAAACGCCTCAAAAAACGTTGTATGGGAGGTCCTCTATATCTCGGTAACTAAATATATTAAAAACACAACTAATGTCTTATTTTAGAGATAAAGGGTAACAGCAGAAGTTGCAAAAAAAATCTTAAAATCGGAATTGTAGTTCAGCGACTACTGAGCCCCAAAGTTGGGCAAAAATACGCATGGATTGTTGACGTCACACACATGAGGTGCGCGCGCACAATTGGCTGACGCTCTCACTTGCCACGTTTCCGCGAGCGAGATTTCGTGATTGCGTTGAACATTTTGTTTCGACAAATCTAATACAATAATGGCTCCAAATGTAAATTTACAAAGAAGGAAACGCCAACGAGATGCCAAATGAGATATAGAGAAGTTAAGAAAAGAATTGTTGAAACAGAAGAAGCAACAAAAGAAACAACAGGAAAAGGAACAAAAGAAGCAGCAGGTGAGGGAGCGAAAGAAACAGCAGAATCAGGAATGTTCAACCTTACTTGCAAAAAGAATCACGCGAGTAAAGTAGTCCTACGCCTTTAACATCAGCGGCAGTTTGAAAAGACAGCCTCCCGTCATTTTTTTTACAATGCACGTTGTCATTCAGGTTGAATAAATTATTACGTATAATAATTTATACGTAATAATTAATATTAACGTAATTAATAATATATAATGTTATCTTTATAACATTTATTGGCCCGCTTCTTGCTACTTCGTCCACAGAAAATATTAAACATATTTATTTGTGATCTTGATTATGATTAAAAATAATTTTGAAAAATTATAGATATCGAAGGAAATATAATACCTTCACAAAATTGACATCATTCAATGGACATCTTTTTGAATTTTAAGAAGGCATAAAATGTTTTTCCTCGTATTATAAGTTTTGAAGATATTAACTGAAAAGATCGAAATAACGCAACACAGAAACAACAGTATCAAAACGCTTGTGGCAAAAGTGATTTATGACACTTTTAGGGGATTTTTATGATTTCAATCGAGAACGTTTGATTGCATAACACATTGGCGCAATCATTCATTCTCTCAGGTGATACCTAAATGTGCCAAGGTCACTTTGACAAACGTAATGTGAAATGTAGAAGTATGTAACACTTTCACTTTATCGGAAATCCACTCTTGGAGTTGGCTATATACCAAAATGGGATTCGAACCACCACTACAGTCATTCTTGACCTTAAGTTCTAAGTGATATCCTTCTGTGGAAACACATATTAACACCACAGCATACCCCCCAACTCGGAGCCAGTACGGCTCCCTGTCAGTTGGTTGAGTGTGCGTGAAACTTTATTGAAAAAGCAAGAGCAAAAAAAATTATTTACAAGAATACAAAAAAAGAACATTTAGATCAAAAGAATAAAAACTGTGCATTAAAAGAAAGAAAACGGGTTTGTACATTGATGTATTACAGTTGCGGTCTCTCGACAAAACCCCAGATAGCAATTTTAGTTTGCAGCAAATTTGCAGCAGACTTGCACTGCAAGTCTGCAAGCTATCTTCAAATTTGTCACAAGTGTGCAAGTTTGAAACAAGATTGCAGCAAGTTAACGCAAGCCTCGAAGTCACCATAGGACGAACTTGCAGCAAGTTTGCAGCAAGCTTGCATTGCAAACTCATTGCAAATTATAGCAAAAACAGAGTACGAACACAACCCGGGATAGAACTCGCGACCTCCCGGTTCCGAAGCGGACACGCTAACCATTGAGCCAGCTGAACTCTGAGAGGAGAAGATAGATTTCGCTAATACATCGTTCGATTCGATTCGTATACGATTTATTTTAAACTTTTTTCTTGATTTCATTAATTTTTTGAGTTGAGAATATGATTTGAAGTCAAAGAGAGAGCGATTTTCGCTAATAACAACGTTTTGCTAGTAGAATAAATTATGAAATTAGAGTTCAAAAGTAATTTACGTTAAAATGGGACAAAATGTATAAGTTTATTTTTCAACAAACATTGACTGTTTTTTCGGTTTAATTTTGTTTATAAACGCTAAAATTTCAACATTAAGAAAAAGGCAATATAGCTTTCTTTAAAGTGCGAATGATATATTTAGTAAAAAGATGGAAAATGTTTCAAAATTTTTTTTATAAAAAAGTTAGTTTTTTTTACAAATTATCATTGATTTATTGAATTAATAAAAAGAAGGACGGTCTAGGAGATGCTATTAAAAATCGGATGTTTTTTTTTAAACAGAGACAAAGATAATTATCTCTTTGTGCTGTCTTTGCAGGAAGCTTGTTTTGCATACTTGCTGCAAGTTTGATTTGCAAGCGAGGGTGGCGCTAGTTGTCACAGCGAACTTGCTACAAGTTCGTTTCAAGTTTGGCGTGTCAAATTTTGCCATGACAAGTCAAAATCAAACTTGCTGCAAACTTACGTGCTAACTGGGACTGGGCTGTTGTGTTGGATCCAGGTTGTAAAAGGGCATGTATACTAGTAGAATTGTCACTTAAATTACATTAAGGAATTCACATTAGCGACGAAGAGTATCAAGGCTCCGTACGAGACTGGACCGACAGTCTTTATTCTCTTTACTATTGGCTTGACATTAGAGGAACAACTACCTGTTCTTAGGAATGTCCGTATTGTCTTAAGAAAAGATGTGTGGGAATACATAGGGTGTCCCTAAAGGTCGTTTAAAAACTTAAACCGTAGGTCAAGCATACTGAAACAAGTCATTTTTTTCAACAGAACGTGGGGTTGGAAATGCAAATGGAAGAAGCACAACAGGGACTCTTTGTCAGTGAATTAAGTAAAAGAAACGGATACACCAGATAAAAACATAAACTGAGACTTAATGGAATAAAAAGTTACAAAAGCTCAACAGCACAGATGCATGAATAACAGCATGCTAAGCATGTATCGCTCCAGACGGCAGGTCCTTTGAACATTTACTTTAAGTACTTCAAAGGTTTTTTGTTGAAACTGCGTCCTACAATCCATTATCGTATCGGTTATTCTTCTTATGTTTTGTAATGTTGTTATTCGCCTAAATGAGTTCTTGTGCTGTCGTGAATTTGTATTCCGTTAAACCTGTGTTGTACATTTTATCTGGTCATCCTCTTTTTGTACTTAATTCACTGAAAAAATACCCGCTTCATGGGTCAGTGGACCTTATTAGGCTTTTCTGTAAATTTTTGACTTAGAGTTCTGGAATTTTTTATGCTGATATATTAGAGTATAAATATGTCAAATATCCTTAAAAAAACTTGTTAAAACTAAATAGATTATTTTTAAAAATTTAAAAATATTCCGTGCAACATAATTTTAAATTTTTCTCTTATTTTTCCTTATTATAATATAAAAATACATTTGGAACAAAACTGGGTATCATTTTATAATTTCATTTAAAAATTAATTTTTTAAAATATTTTTATGTGTACTCAATGGATTTTTTCATAAGAATTTGGTGTTTTTCTGAACTGAAATTGACTTTTAACTATCTAAAAGAACTCGAAAGATAAAATGCATACCCAATTTCATTTAAATGTATAACAGGAGTTTTTATTATAAATTTTATGTAATTTCCAAAAAAAAAATTACGACGCCTGGAACATTTTAAAGACAATTAAATCCGAAAAAATATAATTTTGAGAAAAAGTCATTAAAAATGTACTTACTCCTCTAACCCTATTAAATATTCATTTTTTATAACAATAAATGTTATAATGCTGTCTTAGTCGCATATAAGCAAATATTTTGGAGATGAAACGTTAAAAAGAAAATTTCATATTTTGGTAAGTTTTTGCTAATTTCAAAGTCCACCGTCCCCTTAAGCGGTAGCCATTTGTGTATCCGACCCTATGTTCGACTGTAAAAATGGCTTGCCTGACCTACCCTTATGGTTTATAAACGACATTTCGGCACAGTATAAGAAAATTGAGATCATAGCATTTCCTAGTGTTTTTGCATAAATTCATATTTACCTATTGTCTTCTTTTAAAATCTAAAACAAAAATTTTTGATTAACGCATTCACTGCCACCGACGCGCTGGCGTGTCGAGCACGTATTGTCTAATTAGTTAACCCCTTCTCTACTGTGGTGAAGAGATGGAAGAGAGGGGGGTCATCTAATTAGATAGATGGTTCGAATCTCGGGCGTGAATAGTGGCAGCGAATGTGTTAAGAGACAGCAAATTTATGATAAAATTCCACAAATTCGAATCATTGAGTAACATTTAAAATTCGCAATTTATCGTTACTAAAATATTTTTTTTTAATTTTTTTCTATCCAGTTTCTTGCCACGAACAAGTTTCTTTCCTCTACAGAAAGCAAGCATAGACTTTTGTTACATTAAATTGTTTTTTTCTGCGAGAGGAAATTACGCAGATTATCAGCTGAAGAAGTAGCACTAAAGCAATGAGGCCAATTAGAAATTTAAAATGTTAATTAAAAATTTGCCTTTAATTTTCAAACGTTAAAAAATTGACTAAAATTTCCCATTTCGATTATTTGTCTCATTTTAATAAATGAACTCGCAATTACCTTCGATAATGTAACAGATTAATACTCAGCAAATCTGGTCTTTCAAAAAGTATATTTCTATGCTTTATAAACAATTTAAATGCCTTATTAAAAAATGCAAAATAAAGATTTATTACATCAACCAATTTTTAGAATATTCCATTCGCGTCATTTTTTAACCTCCCATCGGGCACGCCTACTCAAATTTTACGACATATCGTGCATCGTATTACATATATATATATCGTATTATTTTACAAAAATAAATGCAATTTTTATTTAATATATATGTATTTATTAGCTTAATAGTAAACAAAGATTTTATAAATAAAAATTACATTTAAATTTATGAAAGAACGATATAAATATGTAATACGATGCACAATGCAAGTATCTCTTTCAAATGCGGAAACTTATACTGTGCATGGTGTTACTAGATTACACACTCATATTGTCCTTTTATAAATTAAAGTGCAATTTTTATGTATATGTTTAGTATAAAGCTAATAAATGTAGATTACATAAATAAAAGTTGCATTTATTTTTGCAAAGCAACATGATTTAAATATGTAATATGATGCACGATTTAAGTATCTCCTGCATAAGCGCGCCCGTTGGAAAGTTAATTACAAATCTGAAAATCTATAAATGTTTTTTTTAATTATGCTCATACACTGTAAAAACTGTGGAGTAACGTCGCTCCAAATTTGGTGTTGAAACACCTTAAAAACTGCGTGAACAAACACTTTATTTAAAGTTAACACCAAATCAAGCGTTCTTATACACTTTAAGTGGTGTTGTTTGCATCCAACACCAATACTGGTGAATCCTTACACCCTGCTCACACGCGCCTGACACCATTCGTGAATTATTTTCACCTGTGGTAACACCAATTTTGGCGTACGTTTGGAAAGTCTCCGATGGCAACAATAGGTTATTAGTAAACAACTGTGCTGTTCCGTTGGTTGCTGCCGTTACACAGAAACGTTATAGAAGGTTGTTAGTTGTGTAATAAAGATAATTAAGTTTTCATAAGATAAATATAACTTTATTTATATGTATGCATTTGTATTTAAGAATTTTATTACATTTAATTCGTATATGCTTCTGAAATTTTCTTTACTAAGCCTAGTTCGAATTCGCCCTGATTAATATTCTCTGTGCATTTAAATTACGAACCAATTTTAATTTAACGTGTATACATGTGGCTGATCATTATTTCTGTGAAAAAAAGCATGTTTTAAATTTTGGTGTGAAATGCAAGGATTTTAGAATTTTTTTTAAAATTTTGAATAAAGGCTATTTTGTTAATTTTATAATTGTAAAAGTAAGTATTTATTATGGGTTATAATTTTGAAGAGTGAATCTGAACATATTTAAAGCCATTTGTCACTTGAAAGTGTAGTTTTTAAACAAAAAGTTTCTGAAATGGGTTAACTCATCTTTCGAAAACTCAAATTTTCTGAAGTTTTAACATATAAAAAGCTACCCAGTGAGAAAAGTTATATCTTTCTTGGCTAAATACTTATTGCAGTGAAGGTGTATACATGTGGGGAAGCTTTTCTGTTCATTACTTCTGTGAAAAAAATGCATGTTTCAAATTTTGGTGTCAAATGCAAGAATTTTAGAATTTTTTTTAAAATTTTGAATAAAGGCTATTTTATAATTGTAAAAGTAAGTATTTATTATGGGTTATAATTTTGAAGAGTGAATCTGAACATATTTAAAGCCATTTGTCACTTGAAAGTGTAGTTTTTAAGCAAAAAGTTTCTGAAATGGATTAACTCATCTTTCGAAAACTGAAATTTTCTGAAGTTTTAACATATAAAAAGCTACCCAGTGAGAAAATTTATATCTTTTTTTTCTAAATAGTTATTGCAGAGAGTGTGCATGCATGTGGCGAAGCTTTTCTGAGCAACAATTCATTGATAAGTGTGGATATTTGGAAGTTTGTTGGAATGAAGTTAGGGCTCATGAATCTGTTTAAATTCAATTGTGTGTACAAAGAAGTTTAAAGTGCCTGATTTCTGATTGATGAAAATAATTTTTATTAGAAAACATTTTATCATACATTTCAGCATTCAAATTTCTTTCTAACATTTACACATATGTGGTATAAAGGTAAATTTTTAATTTTATAATTTGATTATTTAGTTTTTAGTAATTTAAAGTTTAGTTACAGGTTTTTAAAAGGAATTTGGTTAGAATTTCTTGTTATTCAAATAATTTAAATTTACTTCTAGTAATTAATGTATTTATAATTTCCTATTACTAGCAGGAACTCATAACTGTCAAGTAATGATCCCAAAAGAATCTCAGCGTGATTCTTGAGTGTTGGCGAGCAGAGCGAGTAGGGTTTCTCACTAATATTTATTTTTATTTTGTTTCAAGCGGAAAAAGCAAATTAATATCAATTCTAATTACAAGAGTCGCAATAATTATGAAGAATTAAATCAGAAAAATTGAATTTATTAAATTTACATTACAAAGAAGAGAAACCTAAATAATGCACTAATGTGAAAACAGAAGAAAAATTTATTTGGCACTTCTTAGCATACATTATTTCAGGACATTTTTGTTGCAACCCTTTTTTCTTATTACTCTTTTTTTCTCATCTTCTTTTAAAACTTTTTATTCAAGTTCAAATTTCTATCTTTTTACTCATTAAAGATACAGTTAAAAATTGCATATATTTGAAAGCACTGGAAAATTTTAGCCTATTTTGATACCTCATTCATTAATATTCGATATTTTGTTTTTTATGGATTTAAATACTTTACATATTTTTCTCCCACCTGAAACACGCAGACGATAATAAGACAGATGATTTTATTTTATTCTTATTTGTTTGCTGTTTTAATATAATTGGCACAGTCTTTTAGTTACAAGGGAATAGTGTGTTCTTGTGTCAGAATATTTATTTTCACTCCTGCGATTCAAAGTTTTATTTGAATTATTTTAAATAATTTTTTAATGATTTCAGTTTAGAACTTCTCGGAGTTACTGAATCTTAAGGATTTATTTTTTTTTCAGATTTTGTAATAAAATTTGTTTAATATACACACACCCACATGTATTTATATATCTAAGCATATTATTGTTTTTGTGTTATTTTGACAACATTCATGTATAAATATATTTTATATAATATTCATAAATGTCTTATAGGTAAGGTATTTATTTTCTAGTATACTTGAATAACCAGCCGATTTTTCTTACTTTTGCTGGTGTTTCGTGTCAGTATATAAAATATTTTATGTATTACATAGGCCCTGTGTTTTAGTGTTACTGAACTCCAAAAATGGTGGCAACTACTTTACACCAAAAGTAGTGTAAAGGAACATTCCTGGTGTTTGGTTACACCAAGAATTATCCCTGGTGTTTGATTACACCAAAAATTATCTTTGGTGTTTCACTACACCAAAAATAATGGTTGGTGTTTTACTGCACCACTTTTGGTGTAAAGTAGTTGCCACCATTTTTGGTGTTGTGTTACACTAAAATTTTTTACAGTGTATTAAAAGAATTTTGTGGTAGAAATGAATCATTTCCGAAAAACATTTTTATGGGAATCATTCGTTTTAATTGCAATGTTTTTTAACCTTCCAGCGGGCGCGTCTACGCAAATTTTACGACATATCGTGCATCGTATTACATATATATATCGTATTTTTTTACAAAAATAGATGCAACTTTTATTTATGTTATCTATATTTATTAGCTTAATATTAAAAAAAGATATTATAACTAAAAATTGCATTTAAATTTATAAAAGAACGATATAAATATCTAATACGATGCACAATGCAAGTATCCCTTGCATACGCGCGCCCGCTGGAAGGTTAAAATTGTTGGAGAAAATTCAAATAATTCTGAATTGAAAGCAAAGATTGTTAGATTAAACTCAAAATACACAAAATATAATAGAATAAATACTAAAATATGTGTTAAATATCAGCTATAAGCAAATAATCTTATATCAATTTTTTTCCTTTTCTTCTTGAATGATGAAATAAAAATTTAAGAACACAAACTTTCAGAATTTTGTTTGGGTTTTCCATCATGTCTTAAAAATAGCATTTCAAACGTTCATGAAAAGTTTTTACAAAATAACGGTGTTCTATCAAAAAGGCTTTTGTTCTAAAACTATATGAATTCCTTTTTATAAAATCTCGAAATTTCCTTCTTAATGATGAAGATGAATGTTACGTGTTCTTTTTTTGTAACAATCTATTATGCTTCATTTTTTTCAAACTTATATAAAGTAAATTCAAATAATTTATCAAAAGAAAGTTGAAAAAAGTCTGAGTCTAGGAAAATGCCTATCTATAAGAATTTTGTTTTTCACGTTAAGAATTCATTATAAGCCGCCATTAAAATCACCAACAATAAAGTTAAAGAACAAGAAATACATTGTATGAATATTTTCCTGTTTTCAAATATTTCTTGCAGTTGAGTTTAGTGCGGAATAAATAGCAAGTCCATAAAAACAGGTTTTATAGCACTGAAACTATTGGTTCAGATGTGAAAGAAGTTTTATACACCAAAAGACAGCTGATGTGCTTTGACTTTCCATGGAGTTCTTCCATATAAAAGCAAAGTGAATAACACTTTAAGAACTGCAGACGATTTCATAAAACAGAGGTTTATTCTGTTTGTACAATTGATGATTTTATAATGTTTATCAGCAAGATAATCGGTTGAAAAACAAAATGTTCATGACTCATAAGCTGTAAAGAAAGAAAAAGATTTGATGTCAAGTTTAATGAAATGCATCCTGTTCAAGTTAAATTTGTGGTATTATACTGTGACATCTTTTGTAGATTCGAAGCTTTACGGTAATAAAAATATGTGTAAAGAAGGAAACCAACATAAAGGGACCAAGAAAAATTTGTTAACAGAGTGAAACATAACAGGCGTTAAAAATGCCTACAAATGCTAGACAACAATAAAAAAATTAAAATAACCCAACGATGCAACAACATTTATTCAGAATACTACTACTTAACATGCGAAAGCTCTATGCACAACCAATAACTTATTCTATCGAAGAACCAAGACCTTATTTCACACAACTTTTGCCTGTATGGTACTTTGCGACAAAGCTAATATAAATAGAAAAAGTCAAGAAATTCCATGGCTCAATATAACAGGACATGAAAATTTTGAAATATTTTTTTTGCCACAAAAATATATATGGCAACTATATTCCATCCTTCACAGTAAAGTTAAGCTTTGGATTATTATATCTCGATTTCCGAATTTTTTTTATTTTCAATAGTTAAAAGGTTAGGTTGTGTAAAAAATAAATTATCAGCTCAAAAACTCTAAGATGAGGAACAAGGTATATTAAAAATTAATGTACAAGAACTGTGGAACAAAATCGCTTCTTAAAATATAAAAATATTAATAGAAATCCCGCCACAGTGCTTAAGAATTTTTTTTTAAGTCTGAAGTGACAAATTTAAATTTATTATAAAGAAAAAAAGCTAACGTTCTTTTTTATAGATTGGAAGCTTTCTTTTTTAATAGTTATATGCTCAGTCTCAAATAAAAGATCATTTATTTAAATTTTTCAACTTTACTTATATCTTTCTTTATCCTTAATCCTTAATAATATAATAAATGCGAAAGTGTGTCTGTCTGTCTGTTTGTTAAGCTTTCACGGCAAAACTACCAATCCGATTTGGATGACAATTGGCAGAGTTGTAGCGTGACACCCAAGAACGGACATAGGCTAGGTGAAATCACATTAAATTAATTATTTTTGACCACAGACAACAATTAAATAATTAACAAAGCCCATTGACTCAGCTATTCTCGATGAAGATTATTTTATTTTTCAATCAACTGTCACGTGATCCTTCAAGAATGCGAAAACATGTGGAATAAATTATATTTAAAATCAACTATCACGTGATCCTTTTTTCCTCTGTAACTTCGGAACAAATTGTCCGACGATTTTGAAATAATGCAAATTTATACCTACTTCGCTGCTAGGAAACGGTTAGACTTTGAACTGATTTATCTTTATTTCTGAAAATTTTGCTTATGTTTATAAATATCTATAAAACAAGGCAGAAATTACATGTATCTGTCTGTCTGTCGGTCGATCGGTCGGTCACAAGAACTCCTCCTAAACAGTGAACGGTAGCGACATGAAATTTACACACAAGGTGCTATTTTCAACTTTCAAATTAAATAACGAACATTAGCCGCTTTTAGGTCTATTGCTTAGACGTTTTTTACCAATAACTTCTGAAATCTTTATTAGACAACAATTCTTTTTATGCAGTTTTAAAGATCAGAAAATGATCTTTTTAATGCTATTAATTCCATTGCGATGAAATGTTTTCTCTGATTGATATAAAGGTTTAAAAATAATTTTTTAACGTAATTTCTAACAATACTTTTTATTCTTATAGAAATAAATTCAAGCCAAATTATTGTTTCGCGCGCGGACTTTTGCCAGTGTTAAAGTTAATATAAGAAAATATTGCTTTCTTTGACCATAAACAACAAAGGAGACTTTACACTTCCGGTTTCCTGTTGTGGTAGCATTTAAAGCTTTTAATACGGTTACACAGTGATCCAATGACGTTAGTGAATTATTCTCTCGGTGCTTTGTTTAATTTTCACAGTGAGATATTACAGAATATCCTTCTGTAGATACGGTAATGGGTATTAACAAGGAACATCATATTCTGTAGAGCTCTTCAAGATCTTAGAATTGTCAGGGGCACCTTCCGACAAGCCGAGATTGAATGCCGCTGTGCCAGTATTACTAATACGTAGCCTCGATATACCGAGACTGCGCAATGACACACGGTTACAAATTACACACCTAAGTCCAAACGTCATGAAGGCTACTGTTATGACTGATATACGGAGAACAGAGAGTGTTTTAATTCCCTGCCTTCCGATAACACCGAAGGATTTATCATCTCAGTTCAAAAGGTAACAAATCCCTTTAAAAATATCATTTGCGAGGCTCCAGGCCAGACACTGAAAGTGGCCGGCGTACATTTGGAAAAACCATATTTTTCGCATGGGCAACTACATGTGGCGTGTTCACGTGTGTCGAGCACACACAACCTCTACATCCGTGCAAATAACGTGGTATACAAAAGTATATTAGCACACATAAACAATTTACATATCTATATCAGCATACATGTACAGTGCACTCCTGTCAGCCGTCCAAATAAGTATTATCAACTGTCAGAACTTTTACTTTCCCCTTTCAAAATGCAACAAAACATTTACATTCGTGAATTCAAGAAAAAGAATAATTCAAATTCTTCGCGCACGAAGTCGCGGGTAACAGCTAGTATAATATAATAAATGCGAAAGTGTGTCTGTCTGTCTGTGTGTTAAGCTTTCACGGCAAAACTACCATCCGATTTAGATGAAAATTGGCAGAGTTGTAGCTTGAAACCCAAGAACGGACATAGGCTAGGTGAAATCACGTTAAATTAATTATTTTTCACTACAGACAACAATTAAATAATTAGCAAAGCCCATTGACTAAGCGATTCTCGATGAAGTTTATTTTATTTTTCAATCAACTGTCACGTGATCCTTCAGTGTTGGCATGTCGTGAGTGTAATTTGCAGAGTAACGCAGATACCAGGCAGTTTAAAATACAAAAGAGCTTTAATCCAGTTTACTGTAAAAAATAAAGACATGCTGCTGTCTTGCAGCTCACACACTCAATGACAGCCATCCATTCGACTGACTACAGCTACTCCTCTGACTGATAGCTTAAAAACACAAATGAACAATATATATAGATTGTAACAACCAATCAACTTAGACTAGTGCCGTAACTTCGGCTACGTCATGAAAATTAACCAACGAGATGCTTTCATTCAGTGACTGAACCAGTTCATTTGAATCCCAACATTCAGGAATGCGAAAACATGTGGAATAAATTATTTTTAAAATCAACTATCACGTAATCCTTTTCCGCTGTAACTTCGGAACAAATTGTTCGTTAAAAATGATTTTTATATCATCTTAAAGTTCAAAACTGTACCTTTTCAATGATATTACTTTTATTTCTGTGACATTTTTCCTTCAATTTTTATTCATTTTTTAAAGTTTAATAATTTTTTACGTGCAGACGATTTTGAAATAACGCAAATTTATACCTACTTCGCTGCTAGGAAACGGTTAGACTTTGAACTAATTTATCTTTATTTCTGAAAATTTTGCTTATGTTTATAAATATCTATAAAACAAGGCAGAAATTACAT
>BGPR01012739.1:0-25381 GCA_013235015.1 Araneus ventricosus | reverse complement strand
CATGAAATTTACACACAAGGTGCTATTTTCAACTTTCAGAGTTAATTAGTTCTTAAGATATTTAATTAAATAACGAACATTAGCCGCTTTTAAGCCTATTGCTTAGACGTTTTTTGCCAATAACTTCTGAAATCTTTATTAGACAACAATTCTTTTTATGCAGTTTTAAAGACCAGAAAATGATCTTTTTAATGCTATTAATTCCATTGCGATGAAATGTTTTCTCTGATTGCTATAAAGGTTTAAAAATAATTTTTAACGTAATTTCTAACAATACTTTTTATTCTTATAGAAATAAATTCAAGCCAAATTATTGTTTCGCGCGCGGGCTTTTGCCAGTTGTTGTGACTGAAGACGATCTTTTATCTATAAACTATTTATTTTACATTTATGTACAAGAACTATATCAAAACGTAAACATGGATGAAATTCTACACTAATTCTTCCCCGTTGCCAGTATCGCTAGCTGAATAACAAGTTACATAATTAGAAAAGACAACAGGAAGTGCGAAATATAAAATGGGTGGCAACATTCTCCTACCTTTGTATTGCAGACAAACACTTTAAAGCAATACAAACATAAACAAATTATTACACACTGGCATTACAAAAATAAAAATTATTAACAGTTCACAAATTCAGTCTTTTAACAGGAATTAATGGACGGCCACATCGAGATTTCTTTACTTCCTCGAGAACATCAGCTGCCGTAGGGCCTGGGTTTTGCGCAGCTATATCAGTTCCTTGGTGGTCCTCGATGAGATGGTCACTAGCGCTGAGCTCCAAAGGATAAATTCGTTGAAGCGGTCGTATGATCTCACCACTGGCTAGTCGTAATTTATCCACACGCTCCACGCCGTCCTTGCCTGGAAACAATTCGATCACTTGAGCCAAAGGCCAATTCATTCGGTTTGGGTTCTTTGATTCAACTATGACGATTTCTCCCGGAGAAATCATCTTCCTTTTTGAAGCTACTTTAGGACTTCTTACTAACTCTCCAAGGTATTCTTTGTAGAAACGTTTGCGCAAATTTGATCGTAAGGTGTGAAGATAACGCACTCGTTTCAATATATGCTGAGAATCAATCAGATCCAAATCAAATGTTTCTCTTCCTTTAATATCTTGGATGAAATGAGCAGGCGTAAGAGGTTTCAGCTCCTTCGGATCGTCTGACAAATATGTCAATAGTCGCCCATTTATTGTAGCCTCACAATCGGAGAGTAAAGTCAACATCTCTTCATATTTTACGCATGCTTTGCCCAAACACTTTAGGAGGAGTTCTTTAATGCTGCGAACCATCCTTTCCCAAAATCCACCGTACCATGGGGCGGAAGGAGGGCTAAACAACCATTTTATTTTCATTAAAGAACATTCGGCTTGAATGAAATCCCAGTCCAAAGATTTCAAAGCATTTGCTGCCCCTACGAAGTTCGTACCATTATCAGTGTATAGCGTAGAACCTCTTCCTCTTCTTGCCCAGAATCTTCTCAAAGTTTGCATAAACGATTCGGTGGAGAGAGATGAAACCAGTTCTAGATGGACTGCTCGATATACTGCGCACGTGAATAGAACTATCCACGCTTTGCTCCCACCATGCAAGGAAAGAGGACCGGCCAGATCTGCGCCAGTTATTTGAAAGGCTGCAACTCTGTGTATTCTGTCGGGAGGTAAAGGAGCTGGATCTGGGTTAACTTTGCCAGCTGTCAGCTTTTGCATTTTATACATTGTCGTAAAATTGCCATTACAACTCTCCGACCCTTGGGAATCCAGAATTTTTCTCTTAATTGTGCTAAGGTCGTTAACACTCCAGCGTGCATTAGGGATCTATGAGTATGCAAAACCAGTCTTTCTAGAGGAGGATGGTCTGGTAAAACTGTAGGATGTGTAAAGTCCTCTGGATATTGACTGAGAATCAGTCTTGTTTGAACTTTCAGGATGCCATTTTCCTTGAAAAACTGTATCGTATCGTTGTATTTCTCACGTATTTCAGAGGGCCATTCTGACTGCATGATTTTTATTAGGGTCTCCTCTGCCTTTTGAATCTCTTCTCATGAAAGTGAATTAACTAACTTAGGAGAGTTTCTCTTAATATTGTTGCAGAATCTGAGAACATAAGCAGTCATTCGGAGAATTTTCTTATAGCTCGAAAAGTACAGGAATCTATCTCTAAATCTAACTTCTTTTCCTGTGGCTAAATTTGTCACAACTGTCTTACGCCGCTCTAGAAATGCTTCATCCGGAGTCTCTGATACCTCAGAACATGGCCAAGATTCTTCATCGTTATACAGCCAGCTGGGACCCTCCCACCATTTGCTTTGCAGGAGGTCAGACCAATCACAGCATCGGGTAGCTAGATCAGCAGGGTTGACTTCTCCAGGTACATGTCTTCAGTCATCTATATTGGTCAAATCCCTGATTTCCTTCACTCGATTTCCAACGAATGTATTCCATGGCTCCTTTTTCTTAATCCAGCTTAAAACCACCATTGAATCGCACCAAAAGTAGGTTTTAGAAGCAGTTCGTAGGATAGAATCCACCGTCTCTGCTAATCGAGCGCCTAGAGCTGCTCCCAACAATTCAAGTCGTGGGATTGTGGATTTTTTCATTGGAGCAAGTCGAGCTTTTGCTGCTATGAGTTTGACCGTCACTTGTCCTTTGAATTCACATCGTAGAAAGGCACATGTAGCGTAAGCGTAGGCAGAAGCATCTGTGAAGATGTGCAACGTGAAATCATCGTAATTTTCAGCAAACAATTTTCGAGATATTGAACATTTAGACATGAAATGCATGGTTTTCTCCCAAAGTCTATATTTATGTTCAAGTTCTACAGGCAACACCTCGTCCCAGCCTATTTTTCCTCTCCAAGCTTCTTGCATAAGCAATTTTGGTAACAATAAAGCTGGAACCGTAAAGCCAATCGGATCGTATACACTGTTGATCACAGATAGCAATACCCTTTTTGTAACTGGCTTTTCTTGGGCGCAATCTGTATTTGCTGGTAGCTTGCAAGAGAATTCGTCGCTGACTACATCCCAACTCAGGCCAAGTACCATTTGCTTATCTTGATCTTCCTTAGAGTCATTAGAAGCCCAACAGCGCAATTCAAATGCGCCTTCTTTCATTATTTCTATGGATTGCGATTTCAGTTGTTCCAGTTCTGTAGCGTCATTAACACTCGTAACTAAATTGTCCACGTAGAATCCTTCTTTTAAATGACCAATTGTCTTCCTGAGGCTCTCTGTCTGGAATTTTTCTCGTTCTAGATGGTAACTTATAGTGGCATTCAGCAGAAAAGGGCTGGAGGAAACGCCGAAGACTACTCGACAATGACGATAAATTCTTATTTCCGAGCATCCAGTGTTCTCCCACCATAAAAATCTTAGGACATCTCTATCTTCAGTTCTCAAACGTATCTGTAGAAATGCCTGTTTCACATCTGCAATTACACCTATGGCACCAGAACGAAATCTTAATAGTAAAGGCAGTATTTGATGTATAAGACTTGGGCCTACACTTAAGCATTCATTCAAGGAGGCAAATCCCGGTTTCTTGAACGAAGCGTCGAAAACTGGCGAACCTTTGTGGTATTGCTTGATGGCTTAATCACGGGTCTGTGAGGTAGGTAATGGACTTCCTTGGCAAGCTGATTTATTGGGACAGCTTCTATAATACCTTCTGCCTCCCACTGTTTAAATACGTTATTGTAGGCTTCAAAGTAATTTTCGTTTATCAAACGCTTAGTTGCTGTGCGAAGTATGGATTCTGCTGCGTCGTATTTATCATATAGAGCAGGATGTCCAGCTAGCCATGGTAAAGCCACTTCATATCTTTGATCTTCACAGATCCTAATTGTTTCCTTAAAATGGGTCAAAGTTTCTTCTTCAAGAAGGCTTTCATTTATCTTCTCTATGGGATCTGTAATGCCCAAAACTTCCAAGTCCCACATTTTAGGCACGTCCATATTCTGTAAGCTTAATGTGACTAGGTTAACAACTTCCTTTTTCTTCCCCAGTCCTAAAATTGTCCAACCCAGCAAGGTCTCAACTGCAGATACTCCTGAAGATAATACTTCTATTCTGCCAGTCAAAATGCTTCCAAGTATATCAGCTCCCAGAAGAACTCGTATAGGTGGTGAATCTCTTCCAACATCTGTAAGTTTTATTCCTCTGGAAGCAAGCTCAGAAAGCAATTTTCTGTCATGTATTCTAGGCAGGGTTGAGCATATCTTTTGTTGCTCGAGAAGAGACAATGGAGTTGAATATTTGCGATTTAAGCTTTCTACGTTTACCATGTATCTCTTATGCTCAGAAGCAGGGGAAATTCCTCCGCCAAACAGTCCTTGAGAAAATATCTCTCTTCCAGATGGAGAAAGGAATAGTTCTGCAGCTAAATTCCTTTCAACATAGGACCGCTGGGATCCATCATCCAACAATGCTCGAACACAGACTTCCTTGTCTCTATTTCATAGTCTGATCATAATAGTTTTGAGATATATTTCATGTTCAGAGGGAAGATTTGTTAGCAGTGTTTCTGTAGATCTCTGCTCATTATCGGCTGTTCTGTCCTTAGACGAAAAATTACTTTCCTTTTCCTTGCGTAAATCTGGGCAAAGTAATGGATAATGTCCCCGTTTGCAAATTAAGCATCTCACACTACTATGACACCTTTTTGCTAAATGTCCAACCTTAAGGCAAACGAGACAGCATCGTTTTCTTATAACTTGCGATTTTCTGTCCTCATAACTCATATCAGATAACCTTTGACAGTCTTGACTTAGATGAGGGCGGTCACAGAAAATACAATTAAGTTTTGCACCAGTTGTACTTGAAATTAACGTAGCCGCAGTGGGTTCATCTTTATGGACCGATTTCTGACAATCTTTTCGTTTTTCACCACTTCCCCTATCTTTACCGAATTCTTCACGAGCTAAACATATTATTTCTTCTGATTCGACTTCATGGCGTAAAAAGCACATAAGTTTTTCCAGGGATCTCTGACTTGTAGCATCCTCAGTACTTTCTGAAATTCTACTCCTTTCCCACGCTCGCAAAACATTTTCTGGCAAACATGACTCCACCAATGGCTCTAGAAAGTCAGCAAATTTTTCTTTTGTGCACCCTAAGCTTTCCAATGCTCTTAATTTTGTTTCTAGCATATCGTAGAGGATGGCTAAATCAGGGGCATTCTTTCCAGTCGTAGCATTTTTCAGAACCAGTGAAAGGAGATCGCGGACATATATTTGCACCAAGAGGTCTTCCCGGCCAAATCTTAATTTCAGCTGTTCGACGGCTTTTGGATAATTTTCAGTTGTTATTGGGAAACTGGAAATTAATCTAGCAGCTCTCGAATCAGGCACCATAGACTGGTATAAATATTGGAATTTGTCTATAGCAGTCAGTTCCTCTGAATCATGAATTTTTGAAAATATACTCCAAAATGTCAAAAATTCCTTAGGATAACCAGAAAACATCTTTAATTCAAATTTAGGTAAGTTTAATTTTACACATCAAGCTCGGAAGAACTTTCCAAAAAAGATCCAGAATCTTTATTTAATAGCGTTTCTAACTTGGATTTAAGCTCAAGAAAATTCTCTATAATCCTCTGCCGCCTGAAAATCAGTTTCGTATTCGGCAGCAGTGTCAGTATTTTCTAAAAGTAACGACGAAATTTTATTCTGAATCTCATCTAAACGTAAGAATTTATCTTCTAACTGAGAGTTCAATGCTCGCAGCTTATCGCCATCCTTGGCGTCTTCTTTCTTCGCCAAACATTCCTTCAACTTGTTCGCCGTAGCCGTAAACGAAGTTCTTAACGACTTTCGTTTTGTTTTCAAAGCATCCATATTCACATGAAACTTAAAATAGTTTCTTAAAATGATTCACAATAAATTCTTAATGTCTGTTTATAAAGAAGAAATAAAGTGAATATACTTTCTGAAACTTAAATCACTTTCGTAAACTTCATATCGTAACTCATAAGCAGTAATTTAAATTATTCGTACCTGCACATTTTATAGTTCTGAATTCTTCGAACGCAGAATTTTGTCCTGTCCACGGACGCCAATTTGTTCTGACTGAAGACGATCTTTTATCTATAAACTATTTATTTTACATTTATGTACAAGAACTATATCAAAACGTAAACATGGATGAAATTCTACACTAATTCTTCCCCGTTGCCAGTATCGCTAGCTGAATAACAAGTTACATAATTAGAAAAGACAACAGGAAGTGCGAAATATAAAATGGGTAGCAACAAATGGTGGATCGTTAAAGTTAATATAAGAAAATACTGCTTTCTTTGACCATAAACAACAAAGGAGACTTTACACTTCCGATTTCCTGTTGTGGTAGCATTTAAAGCTTTTAATACGGTTACCCAGTGATCCAATGACGTTAGTGAATCATTCTCTCGGTGTTTTGTTTAATTTTCACAATGAAATATTACAGAATATCCATCTGGAGATACGGTAATGGGCATTAACAAGGAACATCATATTCTGTAGAGCTCTTCAACTTCTTAGAATTGTCAGGGGCACCTTCCGACAAGCCGAGATTGAATGCCGCTGTGCCAGTACTACTAATACGTAGCCTCGATATACCGAGACTGCGCAATGGCACACGGTTACAAATTACACACCTAGGTACAAACGTCGTGACAGCTACTGTTATGACTGATATAGGGAGAAGAGAGAGGGTTTTAATTCCACGCCTTCCGATAACACCGAAGGATTTATCACCTCAGTTCGAAAGGTAACAAATCCCTTTAAAAATATTATTTGAGAGGCTCAGGGCCAGACACTGAAAGTGGCATTCGTACATTTGGAAAAACCATATTTTTCGCATGGGCAACTATATGTGGCGTGTTCACGTGTATCCAGCCCACACAACCTCAACATTTGTGCAAATAATGTGGTATACAAAAGGATATTAGAATAGATAAACAATTTACATAACTATATCAGCATACATGTACAGTACACTCCTGTCAGCCGTCCAATTAAGTATTATCACCGTCAGAACTTTTACTTTCCCCTTTCAAAATGCAACAAAACATTTACATTCGTGAATTAAAAAAAAAAGAATAATTCAAATTCTTCGCGCACGAAGTCGCGGGTAACAGCTAGTATAATATAAAGAAAATCTATAATGTAATCTTTCTTCCACCTGCCAAACTTTTTGCGTGAAATATGATGCATTTTATCCAATTCAATGTATTATACGAAGACTTGTGGGCCCACTGTATGAAAGTGGTTAAAACTAGTGATTTTTTAAAACAGAAAAAGATTTCGTTTTCAAATCCTTGTCTCACGATCATAAACACTCTTGTGTCACTTAGAAATAAACCCAACTTTCAGATACTCTATCTTACAAGCCGTGGAATCGTCCTTTTCCGTTTAATACGTTTAGCTCAAAAGCATGCAATTTATATTATTTGTATATTTTCTAGACATTCTATGGGTAAAATATGCATCGGAGGGGTAAACTATTGAAGTTCAACTTTGCTTATTTTGATGTTTTTATTGTATTTTCATTATTCTGACCGTATCTTCTGATGGATAAAGTATAGCTGTAGGTCAAAAAAAGAAAAAATAAATTGCGCATTGCAATACATTGTGTTCTGGAACTCTCCTGCAAGATGTTAAAATTGTTACTTAAGAAAGTTTACCTCTGACGTATAGAAATATTATTAAGATTTAAAGATTCGACTGCTTATCATAAAGTTCGGTTTATTCACTTTAAAAGTTCATTTTTTAGATATTAAAGTTATTCAATCAAACTGCCAGACTGCTTAGAAAGTTTTAAATTTATTTCCAAATAAATATTATATTCCTTCTTAACAGAAATCTGTATCCCATCAAAATCTTTCATGTTTTTCCAAGCTTAAATATTCGAAAGCCTTTAAGATTTACGCGCCATTGACGCTTTTTCATGATTTATGATTATAATAAAAAAAAGACCGAAACGCAAGCTACTGCGTATATTATCCTGACTATCATGAAAAGGTTCTTACTAAAAGCAATAAATCATATAGTTTATTCTTTCAAACACAAACCTGTACAAAGTTAACACCATCGCAGATTTGGTCCTTCTGAAAGATCATACTATCGGAAATTCACCTGCTGTAGATTTAAAAAGGTTAACCATTCTTTTCTGGAAAGTCATTTAGAGTCATAACGCCTATAAGAGTCATTTAGATTCATAACGCGTATAAGAGTCATTTAGAGTCATAACGCTTATAAGAGTCATTTAAAGTCATAACCCGTATAAGATTCATTTAGAGTCATAGCGCATTTAAGAGTCATAACGCATATAAGAGTCAAAACGCGTATAAGAGTCATAACGCGTATAAGAGTCATTTAGAGTCATAATGCGTATTCTAAGATGCTCAACAGATAAGTGAGATACGGGTCCACCTTCTTCAAAGAAGTTAATTAGTCTTAATCTGAAATAGAGTCACTTGCTATACTTATGTTTCATTTCGAGGCTTAAAGAAAGGTGGTTTAGAACGGATCTCTTATTAACATGGCAGTGTTTATAGGCTGCCATACCACCTGTCAATTCCGTCATGCGATATGCAAAAATCATTCAAAATACTTTACAAGGCAGATCGTTGGATCTAGAGCTACCAAGTGGGGCAGGGAGTCATTTTTTGAGTAGTAGGTGCTCACCAAGAAAAGGTTTTTAAAAATTTTAATTTGATTTTTAATTAATTGAAAATAATCGAAATATTAGCGTTTTCCTTCACTAATTTCGGAGCATATTTTTGCATAAAAACTATTTTACACCATTTTAACTTGTTCACGCCGGCGCTGTAATTCATGTTTCTCTCCCATGGGCGGCTACTCTAAGAGCGCTTTGCTTTATCGGGCGACGCCGAACTAAAGTGAAAAAGGAGATTTTACCGCAATGATAACCATTGCTGCTCTTTATTTTTTTACCATTATTTTTTGCCAGCACTTTTTTGAAATGTTTTAAAAAATTGCATAGAAATAAATCATCAATTATGTTTATAATATCGAATTTTTATGCTCATATTATCGAATTTATTATTTAAGTTATGATTATACTATTGAACTGAAATAAAATAAATCCCACTTTACCAATTAATATACGTTAAATTTCCATTATTTTAATTTCCAACTTTATGGACATTTTTTCTATTTGCTAAATGAACTAAATTGTTGGTGGTATACGCACCGCCTGATGAAACATTTAAGTACGAGCCACCGGTGGTACGCGCCGACGTGAACGTGTTAAACTATAAACACCAATTTAAAATGCAAAACCTTAACTTTTCAGCGATACCAATTTTATTTTCGAGGATATTTTTTTGACTAATTTAAATAAAATTTTAAAAATATATTTAAGTATATTTTTGTACATCAGAGGTAAACTATCTTAAGCCAAATTTTGCTTATTTGATGTTTATATCGTATTTGCATGATCCCGACCGCATGGGCAAAGTGTCGTAGCTGTAGGTCGAGAAGAACAAAAGTTAGCCGCTCTTCAAAAACTAGAAAATCACCCGTCATGGTTTGACGGGTGCAAATTGCCTCTTCATTTGAGAGATTTCCCTTCAAATTTGACGTGTTTAAATAGATATATATATATGGGAGAGAAATGTTTAACATTGATTGAAAACAAATAAAATAAACATATGTTTTATGACAGGAAATATTTTTTATTTACATATTATTTGAATATTTCTTTATTCAAAAAACCTCTTGGTAAACAACATTCCGTGTGAAGTATTTTTCGTTGTTTAATAATTTTCCTTGTACTTCAGATGTCTTTGTGTAAATTTTAACGTGATTGGGAATCCTAGAGCTTGAAAGTGCAACATAAAGCTGTCCATGTGAAAAGACAGGCTCATAGAGGTAAATTCCAACATGATCGAAAGTTTGCCCCTGCGATCTGTTGATAGTCATCGTGTAAGCTGGAATTAACGGGAACTGGCGGCGGTTGAGAACGAATGGTAGATTCACGTCATTGGTGGCTAATTTAATTCTTGGCAAGGAAACAACATCGCCACGATTGCATTCAGATACAATGGACCTTATGCATGTGACGTCACATCCTCCGACACGTGACCTGCCGGAGGCAGCCATTGGTCAGTCTTAAACAGCTGACTCCGAACTGCTTTTATTTCTGAGTCGCTTATAGGCCGATCGTTTTGTTTATTCCTCCACAGCTGTTTTTTTATACTCTCGAACCCAAACGGTGCATAAGGTCCATTTGGCATCACGCGCATGATATACCACTGACGTAATTTACTACTTTCTATTAAAAAACGGAAATTAATTTGTAATACAGGATTAATATAATTTAAAATTTCTCCGGAACTATTGATCATAGCGAGATAAATTTTATATCAATCGATAGAAAATTTTATTTCACTATTTTAGATCTATTAAATTTGAAATTTGAACGACAATTACTCTTTCAAATTTAAAATTACTGAAATTTAGGTTCTCTAACAATGAAATATTGCTGTTTAACGTCTCGCAGTGCTATGGCGCGAGTTTTATTGTTGGTGACGTCAGAGAGTTACCGGAGGATTTCGGCTATTATATTAGTAATAAATTGCGCATTGCAATACATTGTGCACAGGAACTGCTTTTGGCTGTCAAGTAAAATGTTAAAATTATTACTTAAGATAGTTTACTTCTGACGTACTGATTTCACTACAATATTTTCCATTTTTTCAGTTACTGCATTTAAAAACACTGGCGTCGTAACGATATTAAACACGTTTAGTTTAGTTATATTAACGCCCCGTTTTGAAGCAACTCGAGGGTTATTTTGGTTTGGTTGGCTCGAGGTTTATTTATAAATGATCAAGAGTTCCTAACGAAGTATTTTTGAAATTCGTAAGCCGACCAATCAAATCGCAGAAATCAGACAGTGGACGAATGGAAATGAGGTGAAATTAAGGGCATTCACAGTAGACCAGTAAACAAATTACTGTCAGCGCATACACAAACGACGCCGAAAAAATTTTCAACTCACATCCAAAACAACTGTTCTGGCACTCTCTCTTTTGGCGACAAACAATTGGCGAGCTTAAGGGAAACGAACTGAGTACGCACCCTAAACTCCAGGTTAACCAAAAAATTACCTATAATGCAATAAACAAAAATTTGAAAGCGTTTTCATGCCTCATAATTTTAAAATGGCAGGAAAGCATGAGATTAAGTTCTTGAAGAAAGGACGAAAATCATTTCAGTGTACCTCACACACAATAAAAACAAACAAACTTGAGATCAATTATCTGTTGCCACACTTTATAAAAATATTACTTTGAAGCAGGTGCAATAAAATATTTCAGAAATGCAATGAAGTGAAAATTCTGCTTTGGAGTTAATTTCCCAAGAATACAATTTATGCTATCACAACCGTAACAATTGCGAAAGTTCATGAATAAAATATTTGCTGAAATATTGAGATGGTTTGAATTTTATTTATAATAATAAAAACATTGTTACAGCTCATACTTTAAAACATTAATTAAAATTGAACAAGATGTCTCATGGAAATAAGATTGGTATAATCGAAAAGCTAATTTTTGTTATCTTTAAGATGATGCAAAAATTGTTTTTTTTCGATAATAGGATCCGAAGTTATTCCGGAAAAACGTTAAAATTTAAAGTAATTTTTAAATAATTTAAATTCTAATTAAAATTTCTAAAACTCTTTTCTTAGTGAGCACCTAGTACCCAAGAAGCAACGGCCTGCCGAATTTCAAGTTTCTAGTCCCAGTGGTTTGGGGGATTTTGTGAAGAGTGAGTCATAGTATTTGTATTTTATATATTAAAGATTATTATTATTGTCTTTAACCTTCCAGCGGGCGCGCTTGCACAAATTTTACGACATATCGTGCATCGTATTACATAAATATATCGTGTTGCTTTACACAAATAAATCCAGCTTTTATTTAAGTTGTCAGTGATTATTAGCTTAATAGTAAACAAATATTTTATACATAAAAATTGCACTTTAATTTATAAAAGAACGATATAAATATGTAATACGATGCACAATGCAAGTATGTCTTGAAAACTCGCGCCCGCTGGAAGGTTTATTCATTCCGAGGTCAGAAAACGACACCTTAGCCGGAATTCCATTCAATTAACCCCTTAAGTCTCGCGCCCGTCATATAGACGTGCATCGAATTACCGCATTTTTAGTCTTTCGAACTAAAATTTAATCATTAATTAGCTTTCTAATTTGACACAAAAAATACGTAGAATCCATAAGCATCTCAAGTATTCTATGCCTTCTTAGATGAATGAAAACGACAGCCCCTTTCCAAAACAGGAGGTGTCATCTTATTAGATAGCAAAAAAAAAAATCTGATCCTTAAGGGGTTAATGACAGCAGAAATAGTAAGTACCAAACCGTAGTGCATGAGAAATCTATTGCGGAATTGATTCTCAGCTATCCTCCACTCTATTAATGCGGAATGAATCTCATTTTGAGATGTAATTTATTCTAAATTCTCCTGTGAATGCTTTGATTTCTCCATTGATTCTTACTTTATTTTTCTTATATTTATTTCAAACCGAGCATGTTGTATGTTTGAATGAAAATTTAGTTTTTTTCGAATGATGTTGAATAACGATTGGTCGATTTCAGATCAGATCACTGTGTGCTTATCTTCTTGTAGAAAAGATGGAAGTTAGCGATAATTTGTTTCCCTTCAGTGTCAGTCCGTCATTGGTGTTTGTTGTTATAATTTTTTTAAATAAATCAGTTTGCTAGCAGTGAAACAAAGTTTTAGTTTTGGGGAGAAACGAAACCAAACGAACACTGCTTTTAAAGCTTAAAGACTGAATTATTTTGACTCGTCTGCCAAACCTACGGTATATAAAACGAATTAACACGGGATATGTCCTTAACGGGCTGAAGTCTAGTGCCGAGTTCGGCTTCAAGAATCGAGCCTGTTCCAAACTTTCGAAGCATCATGCATCTTAAAATAATTACATTCAGATCAAAATTGTGCCCGAGGATTTACAATGCATCTTTTCCAGTTCTTTGAGTAGTCTAGTACAGTGAAACCTCTTCGAATGGCCACCCCTACATAGCGGCCACCCCTCTTAACGGCCAATTTTTCGTGGCACGGATTTTTCGGCCCATAGACTTAATGTTAAAATAACCCCTAGCAACGGCCACCCAACCCCTCTGAACGGCCGCCGGGTGGGTTCGCCCATCCCATTTAACAATAGCGTCGGTTAGAGATTTACTTTTTAAACTGAAAAACGAACTTGAAAAAATGGTTTTTTTCCGAGAAGGGTAAAAACTTAAAGCAGTCACAAATTGTATCCTTTTTTTCAAAAAATGTAAAAAATTATTAAATAAAGTACTATTTTCTCTTTAGATAAGTCTCAAACTTCATTTTAAATAAGAAATATGTGTCAGAATTGTTTTATATTATGTATTATAGCAATTATCTTGTAATTGTAACGAAAACCCTTCAGAGCGGCCACCCCCTCTTAGCGGCCAATTTTTCTCGGAATGGAGGGGTGGCCGCTCAGAGAGGTTTCACTGTAGTTGGCGTTATAGTCGGAAAATTGAACCTTCCAGCGGGCGCGCTTACGCAAATTTTATGAAATATCATGCATCGTATTACATATATTTATCGTGTTGTTTTGCAAAAATAAATGCAACTTTTATTTATGTTATCTGTATTTATTAGCCTAATAGTAAACAAAGATTTTATAAATAAAATTGCACTTAAATATATAAAATAACGATATAAATATGTAATACGATGCACAATTTAAGTATCTCTTGCAAATGCGCGCCAGCTGGAAGGTTAAGCTAGCTGTTCGTTGAAACCTATTAATATTTGAAAAAGAAAATCTCACCTTTTATTTTCGCAAATAGTTTTTAACATATTTTCCAAAAATGTTCTTTTATTTGCTTTATTATTTGATATCAGGTAATTTAAGAACAAAAATTTGACATTCGCGAGAGTCATGGTTTACTTTTTTAAATATTTAATCATGGAAATTGCTTCCATGTTTGTGGCATTTTATAAAACGTGTTAAAATGAACTGTCATGAGATTGCTAAATCAAATAAATCTTAATAATCAATAAAATGTATTCAAGATACAATTGCTGTCACATCAAATTTTTCCATATCTATCGTACAACTGCTTTCTATGACTTTTACTTTTCCGTAGCAGAAAAATTATTATAGAATACATGAATAAAACATTTCCAACTTTTCTAACAAGACGAAAAAATTATTCTTCGGATAACACCGAGTCACGTAACTTAATGCAATTCCTAATAACCACGTATCTGATCAATATAATACCATGATTCAGCTACTGAATTTTTAGTACCTACTACAATAGTCATTTGGTGAGAAAACCCAGTTAAGCAATAAGAGGAGTTTTATCGAAAGACATGGAATTTTTATAGCTATACTTTTATTACCTCTCGCGAAAATCTTTCGGGTCATCTTTCGACTTGCTAAAAGTAGGAAAGTTAGGACGAACAGAGAGACGCTGCTGATACTTCGTCGAGTTATGGAATATATTTTTTTATTCGAAAGGAATTGAAAGTGGCGGGAAACGTATTTTAATTTTTAATTACAGTATGGAACATTTTAGAAGTAAACGTGTGTATTCCATAAGCGACTCAATGGAAGGTAAGTAAATTATATTGAATAATACTTCCGATTTTAAGAAATAGTGATCATTTCAGTGAATCTTCTTTAATTCGAATTCGACGGTAATTCAAATTTTCGTTCAGTTAAATACTTTTTTTCTTCGAAAGGAACTGAAAGTGCGAGAAATGCATTTTAATTTTTTTCGTCAGCATGGATCACTTTAGGAGTAAATACGTATATTCCATAAGCAACTAAATGGAAGATAAGTAATTTACTTCAATGACACTTAGAATAAACCCAGAATATGATTTTAAAAAAACGGTGATAATGTGAATACTATATACAATGGAAATTGATTAATTCGAATGTTAGTAATCTGAATTCGTCGGTAATTCAAATTTTCTTCGAATCATGGAATATATTCTTTTCTTCGCTAAGAACTGAAAGCGGCGGGAAATATATTTTAATTTTGAACCCCTTTTTAGGTCGGTGTCGCATGTCTTACGTTCGGCTCTTTTGTGTCCGTACGCTATTTAAATCCGTAATTAAATTAACGCAACAATTAATTTTAAATACAAAAATCACCTGGACACGCTTAAATGTTTCAAGTATCCTTTACCATCTTAAATAGATTGAAATAATAAAAAATATATATCAGATGGGTGGTGGCCAGTAGCGAATCAAGGATTCGGGTCTGAGGGGGCCCGGCGGAGGTCATAAAAATTTTGTGTCGTAGTGACGAATGTCAAACCCCATGGCTTATGTAAACCAAAACACTTTAACTTTACAGGCTTTCCTCTCCTGACAATAAGAATAATAAAAAACACTACTATACTTTCGATAATTTAATAAAAAATACAGTGAAATAGCTGGCCAAAAAATGTTTTCGACCGCGTCAACGTACAAGTGCAAGTGGAATGACTAGAAAAGTAGGAAAATTTTCGAGCCTGTCAAGTCAGAAAGCAATGTTGTCACGATTTTATTACTATTCTTTTAAAATGAAAAATAAGATCAAACAGTTGAAGTGATTTTAAATTAAATCAAGAATTTTGGTTCAGCTCTGGGGGGGGGGCTGCAGCACGATAGCCCCTCCCCTGGATTCGCCACTGGTGGTGGCATCTAATTAGGAAGTTAAATAAAAACTTAAGGCAAGGGGTTAACTATAGTATGGATCGTTTTAGAGTAAACGTGTATATTCCATATGCAACTCAATGGAAGGTAATTTACTTCCATAATATCTTAGAATAAACTAAGAATATGATTTTGAAAAATAATGTTAATTTGCATGGTACATGCAATGGAACTTGGTCTTTTTGAATTCGTCAGTAATTCAAATATTTTTCGAATCATGGAATATTTTTTTCTTCGTTAAGAATTAAAAGCGGCAGGAAATATATTTTAATTTTTAATTACAATATGCGTCATTTTAGGAATAAACGTGTATATTCTATAAATGACTCAATGGAAGGTAATTTACATCCATAATAACTTAGAATAGGCTAAGAATATGATTTTAAAAAATAATGATAATTTGCATGCTATATACAATCTAACTTGACTAATTCGAATGTTTGAAATTCGAATTCGTCGGTAATTCCAATTTTCATTTAGTTAGGGAATATATTTTTTTCTTCGAAAAGAATTAAAAGTGCGAGAAACATATTTTAATTTTTAACTGCAGTATGGAACATTTTAGGAGTAAACGTGTATTTTCCATAAGCGACTCAATGGAAGGTAAGTAATTATATTTAATAATATTTAGAATAGACTGAGAATGTGATATTAAAAAATACGACAATTTACATCCTATATACAAGGGACTTGGATGATTCGAATGTTTGTAATTCGAATTCGTCGTGAATTCAAATTTTTTTCTCCAGTCCTTGAAACTTTCTATAAATATAATGTTAAAATTGCATCTATAATTAGAATTCGTTTTGGTTAGTTCGAAGTCAAAACTAAAAGTTGTTTTTATTTATGGATTGTTTTTGTTAGTTGAATGTATTCGTACTTTTTGTCCTCAGTGGTCTTTAATAATTTTGAAGGCCCTTAATTCACTCGAGGACAAAACTGCTGACCAGTGCATTCAATCAAAAATAATAAGACATTTCTTAATTTTTTAACAAACTTGGAACACGTTAGTTGTGAATAATACATATATATGTTAGCGTTAAAGTATGAAATCCGTTATTCTATAGAATACCTTGTTATTCTATAGAATAACTGATCAAGACAGTTAAAGTGTTAAATAAACTTTTATTTTACACTTTAACTAGTTATTCTATAGAATAACGGTCCACGCATCGTTAAAGTGTAAAATAGCCGACATGATGCAGCCTGTTTGTTAGTCAGATTGGTTATTTGTATTTTCAGCATCTGAAGTGGGCACCGGATTTTTTTTTATTTTTAAGAAACATCCTACGTCTTCGCTAGTAGCGGGAGCCGGAACCTAGTAGCTTCGCTAGCTCATTAAATGTAATGAATCTGCGTTTTTTAAATACTTACATGAAGTAGGAAAAATTGTGCTCGCGATGCCTGCGGCATCTGAAATGGGCGCCGGGCAAATTTTTTTAACTTTAAAAACATCCTACGGCTTCGCTAGCAGCGGGAGACGGATCTGCGTTTATAGTGGAATTTGTCCATAACTTTGTTTCTAATAAAATTATTATTAGAAAAAAGCGGACTTGTTTTAATGTCATAATGTTTATTTTACACTTTAACGGTCTATCATTAGTTATTCTATAGAATACCTAATTATTAATTTATTAGAATAACTAGGTAAAGTATGAAATAAATAATTTATTTTACACTTTAACTGACATGATCAGTTAATCTATAGAATAACTGAATTATACACTTTAACGGTGACATATATAATAATTAATTATATAATACTAGATAATTTATCCGGCGTTTCTCGGGATAAAAATACTTATAAGTCTCAGTTTTTGTAACACTTTAAACTTAATTAAACAATTTTTTGCAGCAATGTCTATTGATTTTCGTTCGTCCACTCCCGCGTTGTCTGACATCCTCGGCCGGCATCAGAACTCCTCTCATATTTTTCTCTCCCTAGTTTGAGCCACCTGGCCTCGAATCTAGCCGTCCTTGATACTCATTTTTCCTTCCCCTTCATTGGCTGCTACGGCGTCGACAGAAGCTCTTTCATATCTTGGTTTTTATTGCCATTATCCGGAGTAGAATTCTCTTCTTTTTAGTGTTTGTGTGACTGATCAGAAAAACAATTACACATTCAATTTAGGATAATTTATAAATTTCTGAAAATTAATAAACATCGAATAGAGAGAGTAGTTTACATCAGTGGATTGCCTTGAAAACGTACTGAAGTATATAAGCTAATATATAAGCCAAATAAAACATCCCTCATCAGTCTCGTTTTTCGTATCTCAGCACTTTAAATTACATGCGATTCACGTGTTTTTACTTTCTCGTATGCGAAGTATACAAAGAGAAAGTATTGTAATCGTCAAAAATTTCGAACTCGAGATTTTGACGAATCTCCACGTTTTAGACCTTCCTGAGTCTGAAAAACACAATTTTGAAATTATGTCTGTCTGTGTGTGTGTCTGTGAACACGATAACTCGAAAACTATTAGAGATAAAGGGATGAAATTTGGTATGTGAACTTGAAACATAATTTGTAGGTTTCTATCAAATTTTGGACAAAATCTGTGAACGAGAAGTCTGTCAATCTGTACGTCCGCGGTCATGTGAACACTATAACTCAAAAACTTGAATAGCTAGATGGATAAAATTTGATACACAGTTTTATCATCATGAATGTAGGTCCGTATAAAATTTTGGGCCAAATCCGTCGAAGGGCTGACTGTCTGTCGGTCTGTATAATCGTATACTTGTACAGTTTTGAAACTAACTCTCTGCGCATGCCTACTGGTGGCAATGCCTGTGCAAAGAAGGGACGCTCCGAAAACTTGGCAGTTTGCCAAAAACCAATTCTGGCACGATTTTGTAAGGAAGCAAACATTTAGGGAGTCTCGCCAGGTCCTGTTGCGCAAAAGAATGCGCAGGGGATTTGAATTTGTTTTGATCCTTCAAGCCACGCGTGGTTCCAACTTTGGTTTACTTGCGACGGAAGTTTATTTGACGTCTTTTATTATTCTAGCTTTCTCTACATGTGTTAGGAGTATACGAGAAAGTTTAGGGGAGACCACTCCCGCTGGTTTTTCTTGAAACTTGCTTGTACTGCGACTGCCTTTAATGCATTGGGGAGAGACTTGCAAGATTAAATATCTTTCCCTTTCTTTTGGTCATTTATAAAATAAGTAGTTTTAGAAGTTTAAAAAAAATCACTAACTGGTTAGGTCTTTTCTATAAACTAAATAAAACAATTTTTCGCCGCCGCGTTTTCCGTTGTTCGAGACTCGAAAACTTTCAATGACCTTACAAATTAATTCGGAGCATTTAAAATTTATTAAAATTAAACGCGAAACATCGCATTGTAATAAAACTAACGTCATTGGAGTATTTATTGCATGTCCACAGTAAAAGTTGCATATGCTTCAAAATGAAAACGGAAGTAAGAACATTGACTTGGAGTTAATGTCCCAAATAAAGCTATATTTCTTTATCACGCAGCTCGTGTATTTTTGCCTCTGTTAATGAAACACGTGAATGAAGGATTTGATGAAGTAATAAATTGGTTAAATTTAATTTTATAATAATAGAAAGTATTGTAACGAATTGCGCTTAAAACGCATTTTTGAAATGTTAATTAAAATTAGAAAAAAACATGGTACAGAAATGAAATTAGTATTATTAAGATATAATTTTTTTCTCTGTAAGATGGTGTAAAAATAATTTTCGTGCAATAAATATTACAGAAGTTATTGGCGAAAAACATCTAAAAATAGCATAATTTTCATTATTTAATTAAATGTCTTAAGAACTAATTAGTTCTGAAAGTTGAAAATAGCACAGTTGGGCTAGAAATGTACTCTAGAATGTCGTGTACAAATTGCATGGCGTTACCATTCACCGTTCAGGAGGAGTTCTTGTGACTGACAGACACATGTATTTTCTGTTTTATATTAGAGATAATAATAATTGCATATGTATTGCAATTACTTTTCAGATTATTAAAATATTTTGAACAATAATTATTATCACAGTTTTTATGAGTTATTTACTGTTTATTTATCAACTTATTAATTATTAAAACTCTCTTGCTGTTTATTTATCAACTTATTAATTATTAACTCTTAAATATTTAAAAACTCCTTACTGCCATTTTTAGTTTAAAAATTGTCTTTCTTCAATTCGAATCTTCAAATGTTTGAATAAATCGAATTTTTATTGTAATCCTATGAGCTTCAGATACGCCATCTTCAACTGCATTCGGGTAATACTTTCTGTTCCTTCTGCCCAAATTCTAATTAAGGATAACAGTGTAACAGATTTCTTGTTCGCAATAATTTTATTCATGAAGTTTAAATAATTATTATAATTTTAACAGTCTTAATTAATTCTATTTAATTAATATTTAAAAATAATTAAAATTGCATTATGACTTAGAATTTTGTAATCCTTAACCCTACACTGCACAAATTTTCTTCTTTTTTTTATATTTCGACAAAAGTTATAACGTCGTTATATAAATGAATGTGAAAAATTTCGGCAAATAACTTTAAAAAATTATTTTTGAATTTAATTTAAAGTAATCTACTAAACTCAATGATTCATTAATTGTGGAAGAAGAATTTCTTTACGATAAAACTTTCCTTGCTCAAGTCAAAAATGTATTAGATTTCTAATTTTATTAACCAGTTATTAAATAATTCAAAATTAAAGGAAAAATTTAAAAAAAATGAAAATAACTCAATTATGATATTTTATGCTTTTCTGGGTTATTTATTAATTCAGTAATCTTGATGAGTTATTTAATTTTTGTGCTCAACGCACAGAAATAATTATGAATGATGAACCAAACATAGTAAATATGAAAATGTTCACTGATCCATTTTTAAAAATATTAAAATTATGTTGTATGCTAAGAACAAAAACATAAACTTTGATAAAAATGTTATTTAGTCTCCAACATTTTTTTACGAAAACAATATTGTCATAAAAACTATTTTTTATTTGAATTTTTCAGTAATAAATGAGTTTTTCTGTTCAGTTCCATTTGATAAAGAAATAAGTAGCCGAAAACAATTTAGTTATTATTCTTAATCGCAATCTTACGTATTTATAGATGACATATCACAGCTCTTGAGTTTCCCAACCTGTGGTACGCGTACCCCTGGGGGTACGTGAAGAAATAGTTGAGGGTACGCGAAATCAAAGTTTGTAATGGCGGAAGCAAGAAAACATAAGGAATTAAAAAATTACAGATTTTGTTTCCCAAGTTAATACTTGGTATTTAATAACTATACCATTTGTATAGTTGATTATTACGGAGAGGAATTTTCAACTATTCTTATTAGTTAATGCGAAATTATTAAAATACTGATTTCACTTGTTTTGGCGATGAACTAATACAATTGTATAAATGCAATAAAATATAAAATAAGTCCAGCAAACGTTATTAATTCGGCTCACTTGACTCTTAAGGTAACCTTAAGCCCTTAACATTATTGATAAAAACTTCTTTGCATAGACGGACAATTGAGGGGGGTTTAAATATGACAGTAGGGGATACGCGAAAATTTAGGGGTCTATTCTGGTACCCCCGGTTGGGTTGGAAGACGTCACTTTTCCCGTTGTTAACGTGCGGAAAAAGAGACGTCTCCCAACCCAACCGGGAGTACCAGAATAGACCCAATAAAGATTAATCAAGGGGTACGCTAGAGAATAAAGGTTGGAAACCACTGCTCTACACCACCAATAAGTGAAACACGGATTTCAAAAGTTGCATCCGTCATTCACAGCAAATATTATTCCGTATAGCGATGTAGGATTCGTTTTAAAAGCAATGATGCCTGTGTTGCACGTAGTAGTTTAGTACTTAACGCATTGATGCGACGTAAACCAACTGGTGCTTATACATTAATGTCTACTCAAGCACCGTGTTGATTTATGGCAATGACATCAAGAGACAGCATTTTATTTTTTAAAGAAAAAGTTGAATACACACATGTTGTAGCAAATGCGTGCATGTGAGGTACTGTACTATAGTAGTTCAGAAACACCTTGATGCGACGTGAATAAATGGTTGTTCAAACGTTCAAGTCTAGTCAAACGCTGTGTTGAATTATAGCAATAAAGGTTTTGGGCATCGAAAAATAGGATTTTGATTTTTGTGGGGAAGTTAAATCCAAAGATTAACATGGGACAAAAAAAGAAACAAAGAAAAATTAAAGTATTCGAATCTCTAGTAATACAAAATACGAAACAATCCAGGAAAAAAAAAATTCGAGAGTGGCCAAATGCAGTGAAACTCCTGTTAACCGAACTCGGGTTAACCGAAACCCGGGTTATCCGAAATGCCTCTGAAATCTCAAATCCAAAAAACACGTACTGTACAGCACGGAAATAATCACGAAAGCGATACTTTTTTGTAACGATATCGCAACTTTTTTCTGTTATCCCCAAGAAGGTCAGTGATTAATTTAAGAATGCTAAAATTAATGGATATTAACACTGTTAATTACGATATTGTTTACCTGTGACTGTCAGACGCATTGCACCCGAACTCGCCGGTGCGAATAGTGCGCCGATTTTAATAAAGAACATAAATGTAACCTACAAATTAGAGTTCGCTTGTTCATTTCGTTTCACACTCGAAATATTTCAGAATTACATACTGTAATTAGACACAAAATGGTAAATGTTCATGTCTTAACCGAAAAATTCGTTATCCAAAACGTCCCCCCCTCCCCGTTAACCGGGGTTGCACTGTTCTTCGATTTCTGAAGCCCCAGAGTAATTACCGTATGTGTGGTACATACCATTGTACTGTCAACAAAGGTATGCACCACATAGTTGAGGATTCACAAGCAGTCAATACTGTTTATTTAGGTACCAGTTTGCTACTGTTCATCAACGCATCTCGGAACATTTAATGTATGAAAAGTCGGAGACAATAAACATAAAATCATTTGTCATTTTACTAAGAATTTTTCAGCATCGAAAATTTTCACGACTTTCTAAAAATATTTACCAGGCATCGCGATTATTTTTCAACTATCAAAATGGTTGTAAACAACACTTTATTTTATAAGGCTAAATGAAAGAAGAATTTTTTCTGACTATGGGCGTTGAGCAACAGTTTATCTATTCAAAGTCAGAATAAACCATAAATTATAAAATAAAAGTATTGACTTAAAATGTGAAAATGTGTTTCTTAAGCTTGTTTTACTCGTTTTTATTTACTTAATTGAAACTTCATCTTTTAAAAATATCTTTTTTTACTTTTTAAATAAAAAACAATTTTTATTTTTCTCCAAATTTATAAGATTTTTTTGTTAGTATAGTGGATTTTACGGGTAATAAAACAGCTACAAAATGATAAAAATATGTATTTATATACTTTGTGACCCAAATAAATTTTTGTATTTTCTAATTTCTTACGTGAAATAGCACTTTGTTAATTGAAAAGTAAGGGTACTGAATATTTTCGCATTATTTAAAAAGTTTCAGTTTTTATAAAAAACAAATTTACATTGTCTGCCAGCATTTTAAAAGTTTGCTGGCATTATTTCACTGCATTTCTCAGATATACGTATTTTATGAACAATGTAAAATCCATGAGGTGACAGATGAGAATTTTAGTTGAGTAAGTTAAATCAATTAAGGAAAAAAAGTTCAGTTTAATAAAAAAAAGAAAATGTAATAAAGTAAAAAAAGAAAGAAAACTCCAGTCAAATGTTCAAAGAAAACCTGTGCTCTACTTTTAAAAAGATATTTTACAAAGAACAACCTGAATAAAAAATTAACTTCGTTCACCGCCATTTTACTATAAATTAATCATCGATTTTGTATATTTAGGAGATATTCGGATGACGTTTCAATCAATAATTAAATAATTAATTGATAATAATTCTGCGTAAAAATAAAAGTGAAAATATTTAATGCCAGGTTTTTATACATTTTAGGGAAAAGAAAGGAAACTTTGAAGATGTTTTTGTCCCAATTTGAAATTGTTGTTATAACTATCACAGAAATTACTGCACTAATATGACAACTAGATTCTACAAAATTATTTTAAGAAAATTATTTTTACTTTTTCGAATAAGGAGTATCGAAAGTGCTGTAACCGTCAAAAAATTCGAACTAGAATTTTGTGAATCTCCCCTTTTTCGTATCACAGAGTCTCGAAATCCACATCTGCATAAAATTTTGGACCAAATCCGTCAAATTCACTGTCTGTCGGTGTGTCTATTCATGTGTATGCAACAGCGATAACTCAGAAACAAGATAGAGTGATGAATCTCAGGGTGTGATCTTTAAACTAAAATTGTAGATCTAAGTCAAAGTTTGGACCAAATCCGTCAAATTTACTGTCTGTCTATCTGTCTGTCTGTCTATTCATGTATATGCAACAGCAAGATACAGTAATGAATTTCAGAGTGTAATCTTAAAACTAAAATTGTAGATCTATGTTAAATTTTGGATCAAATCCGCTAACGGATAGACTGTCTATCTCTTTGTCTATCCAGGTGTATGTGAATTCGATAACTCAAAAACACATTAAGATAGACAAATGAAATTTGGTGTGTAATGCTGACACAAAAATTGCAGTTCTATATCAAATTTTGGTTCTGTTCGGTCAATAGGAAGACATCCAAAGTGCATACTCGATTTTCTTGCCATACTTCAAAATGTGTATTTTGTAAGGTCAACCGATATAAAGCTGCAAATTTACTGAAATTCCATCACCTACAGACTTAAATTGCGAATCTACAATAAAAAGTTTAACAAACAGAAATAGAAACGCGTGTACGATTTTTATTACATAACTGATATTTTCTGAAATCCAACATTTTTTTAAAAAATTTTTCGATTACATCGTCTTTGTTACTACTTATTACAAAAAATATATCGTTTGGTAGATCCACAATTTTGAATAGCAAATACAAGGGGAATGATTGAATGTAAATATCCGTGAAATTGAGTTAGCAAAATCAAGATATCGGAAGCCACTTTCAGCCTTTTAGTGCCTTACGTAACAGATTTTAACAACAAAATGTCCAAAGGGCAAAACTCTGATCTTATTTTTTTGAAAACTTCTCTCCAATGAGTAAACTCCACCTGCTAATATAATTTAATACTTCTGGTTCTTTCCTAGGGTATTATACTCGTTAACGACGCCGATTGACAATCGCCTGTTCATCTCCGAAGTTTTTTCAGCTGTTCGGTTCATTTTTTCATTGCTTTTGTGTGATGCTCTTTCAGCCTGAGTCTATCTGTCACAGAACATTCGCTCTGTGCAGTAGGAAAGGGAAGACGTATGGAATCGCGCACCGGTTAATGTTTCTCCCAGAAAACTTTGATGTGAGTACTACTGCAAATGTTATTTTAAGTTAAAATTTTACGAATGCACTGTTACCTAGTGCAATAATAACATGCACTATATATAGAATTTTTCAAAATTAAGTTAAATTAGAACTATTGAACTTCAGAAAAGATTTAAAATGGATGGCAAATAAAATGAAAAAGAATCCGGCCTGAAGACTTCGTCAGTGGTCACCCCTCCCCTCGGCTGCATTTTGAGCACACTGGATACAATGTGTCTCGAATTTCTAGATTTTCCTTTCAATTCAAATTTTTTATATTTTT
>BGPR01012738.1:0-43835 GCA_013235015.1 Araneus ventricosus | reverse complement strand
GCAGTATTGTTTCTTCACAAACGAACCTGCCATTTTCTCCTTTGTAGACTATTGCTCTCTGGCAAACAAATATTATCCCTGGTGAGTCTGTATGAGATGCAGACGTTTCCATAAAACGATGTTTCTTTCCTGAACTTTCTTTATAATGACCCCACAGCTGTAACTGTCAGAAAAGTTTTGAAGTATTTATTGTTCCTTCACCAAACCTAATTTCGTCACTTCGCATGTATTTATGACAAATATCAGGTCATTCTAACCATTCCGGTTTTGAAAAAATTTGGCCGCATTCAAAGCACATTGAAGAAAAAGGAGAAAATAATTATTTAAAAAAATAAAAATTTTAATAGACCACGTTCTTAAAACGGACTAAAAAGTATAAAATAATTTCTTCTAGCCCCATACAGATTTATAAACCCATACAGATTTAAAATGAAAAACGTGGGGCGCATGTAATAGATAATTGATGTATAAATAGTTTATTTCAGTCACTAACAATTTTATTTCAATTGAAATGATATGAACTGTTGTGTGAGTTTTCTCAACGACTGCTACTCCCTACACTCCTTACTATTAAATATTGCATGCGCCCCACGTTTTTCGTTTTAAATCTGTATGGGTTTATAAATCTGTATGGGGCTAGAAGAAATTATTTTATACTTTTTAGTCCGTTTTAAGAACGTGGTCTATTAAAATTTTTATTTTTTTAAATAATTATTTTCTCCTTTTTAGTTATCTGTGTGTGAAATTTTGCAATCGATTTTAAACATCTTGATGAGATTATGACGGAGACATGTGGCAGATTTCAGGTTTATTTCAGTTTCTCTTCACCTGATCATAAATAAAAAATTGTTATTTTCCTGAAAAAAAAAGTTATGTGACGCAGAGACCTTTGAGATATAATGAAAAACGTACTGCGCATGCGCAAAGATATGTATAAAATATGGGGTGCTTCGATGGCCCCGTGGGCCATCCTTATGCCCAAGAACCAAGTCTGTAATGTTAATAATTTTCGAGATATAATGAAAAACGTCCTGCGCATGCTCAAAGATATGGCTAAAATATGGGGTGCTTCGATTATCCCATGGGTCATCCATATACCCAAGAATCAAATCTGTAATGTTAATAGTTTTCGAGATATAATGAAAAACGTACTGCGCATGCGCAAAGATATGGCTAAAATATGGGGGTGCTTCCTTGATCCCATGGGTCATCCATATACCCAAGAACCAAGTCTGTAATGTTAATAGTTTTCGAGATATAATGAAAAACGTACTGCGGATGCGTCATTCAAAATATGAAATGACAGACAAACGGACAGACAGACAGACAAGAAAGCGAATTAATAATGCATTGTCATCTAGTTCTGAACTATGTTTAAAGTTTCAAGTCTCCAGCTCATCGGGAAGTTAGTTTAAAATCGATCACAAGATTTGTACCGAACAGACAGACAGGCAGACAAGAAAGCGAGTTAATAAAAACGTGGAAATAAAAAGAGAAATCTCCACTATAGGTAGAATGTAACAATGGTAACAATTTTCTTATTGAGCAATTTAAAGTGACATGACTCACGATGAAATCTGACCCAGCTCAGTGCTCTCAGTCGACACAATTAAGAAAAACTCAGCGGACAGATAACAAATTATCACACATATATAAACTAATTTATATTAAGGACGTAGATTATACATAATGTCGTATCACATAAAAAAAACCTGCATAATTATTTACTAAAATGAATAATATGACTTATTAGAATTGAAAATAGATAAATGAGAGGTATAAAATTTAATAAAAATTAACGACCTAAATAATAGTTAAATTAATTTTAAGTTATCTCCTCTTTTTTAAAAAAAATGAACCGAAATTTATCAAGTTCTTTTGAAACGCATTATATTTTTAAATCCTGCACATGTATGTTTGGTACAATTCTTTCCAATTTAACTCATTCATCTTTATTCATCCTTTTCATCTTCAGTGTAATAATGTTGAAACTTCAAAATTTTAGCGCGTTTTAAAATTATAAATTGGAAGTTCTACCGAAGTCGTAATTATTTTCTCTCTCTCTCTGTCTCTTTATTTCATAGATTTATAACCATGTAGTAGAGAAAAATAAGACCTTCCATCAGAGGCATTTGGTTAATTGGTTAGCCCCCTCAAGCAGTATATGACAACTATATTAATAAAAAAGAAAATTAAAATTTTAGGGCAGAAGGTAGTACATTTTGACTGATTCTGAAATAAGAAGCCAACATCTAAACTTGTACGGTTTAACTTGACCGAAGCAAAAGCTGATTAGCCAGAATAGGCAAAAGCAAAGAGTGATGCAGCAATTTTTCTTTTTCGCATAAAAAATTCGCACATTGTTAAATCATTGCAAATAGGCTTAATGTGCGCAAAATTTAATAGAATCGTGGATCCATTATTTAAGGCTCATATTGCACTACTTTGTCACGTTTAAAAGCCACCGCATTAAAAATAGTTTGTTAGTACAAATAAATTAATGTTAAAATCTTTCATAACCTTCGATATCAATGGCACAATTAGGTTTTAGAATTTTTTGTAGTTTAAGCCTTTATTTCCTGATGGTACTTAAAAGTACTACTTTAATCACGCTTACATCTTCGTTCGTTACCGTTTTTACTGACAGTATTCACATGAACAAGAGGAATGTAGTTCCGAAAGCCAGCAGTAGATGTCAGATGAAGACAAAAGTTAAACTATTTAATTATTAATTAAATTATTTAATTAAAAAGTTTTTCTTCTTTTCTGAGATTATTCTGCATTAAAACTTATCTAATGATGACAAAATAAAATTTAAAAGTTGCTGGCAAGTTAATTCGGTAAATAAAAGGTTAAAATTAAATGTTTAAAATATTTCATGAAGTTATTCAAAATTTTGCGTAAATTATTTTTAAATAACGTAACGTTCTCTCAATCTTCAACCCAAATTATTGAGGGTTTCGAACTAAAAACTTTTTACCTCAATCTGCACGAAAGTTGTATTCGGCCTCTCTGAAGCCAGCTAACATGTACACATGTCTACATAAATTAAACGAAAATGAATGTTACTTACACTGCTCTTGCTAGCTCTTCGATAGCTTCTGTACAAGCAGTCAAACTTCGATCAGTATTAATACCCATTCATCATTAATTTTAGAAGTTGTTACTTATAATAATCACGTTTTCATTTAAGAAACTAATTCCGATGTTTTTCCCAAAAACGTCTACATCAGTTTCGGTCCCTTTGAGTATACACAAAAAATAATCTACGACCTTCACATACATCCTTAATATATACATATTAAAACTATATCAACTGAACTTTGTTTTTTATGGTTATCAAGAATTTTAACGTGACACTTGAGGATTGCATAAATTTACGCCATCATAAATATTTAGTAAAAGCAGCGGAGGAGCTTTGAAGTTGTTATTTGATAACTTGTACCCAAAACTTACTGTTACTACTTTACTTTTGATGAAAATTATAATTAAATCTCCTTTGATAATCTGATTTCAGTTTCGGGCTGTTAGAATTACTTCAACTTAAAAGCTTTTTTTTTTCTTATTCGAACAAGTTGTTCGTCAATTTTAATGCTAATTTTATCACTAAAGTTCAGCATGCCGCGTGAAAATTTAAATTTTGAATTCTATTAACTGAAAATTTACGAACTGTTATTTTCTCAAAATAATTTTTTCTGGAGAGGGAGGGGGGGTAAATAATTATCGCAGATCTAATTTTAACACTCATTCCTTTTAAAAGCAAATAATGTATATTCTATTCTTTTATTTCTTTCGTTAAAAATTCAACTCGTAGCTTCCCCAAGCCCACTCTAATAGTTGATAGTAGAATTATTTAGGCAACACGTTTAAAAGAACCCAATAAGATGAAACACAACAATTCATATAACTAGTGGTTTGAAGAGTAATTCTTGCTCAGTATTTGTTGCTTTTCAGTCTTTTTTATACCAAAACTTAAGTGATGCTTGGTCTTTCTTTAAAATCAGTAACATTTAACAAAAACATTGGAAGCAAATTAATACGTTTAACACTTTAAAGGGCTATTTTTCTATTAATGGTATGATAAAATAACTTTGGAATTGAGATTAATTTAAGAAAATCAATTCTTTTAGCTTATTGTATGCAAATGATTTTTTCTTAATTAATTTTATTAATTAATAATTAATTACCAAGTCAAGACACTTCATTATGGTTTGAGATAAGAAACTGGAATTTCTAGGTTTTTGTTCCATTACAAGATTTGGCGATTACGCCAGCCTTCAAAACTGCATTTAAAAATTGATGAATTTGGTGGGAAGAGTACTCCCTTAAAAAGGGTTAAATCACTTCAAATTTGAGAAAAGTGCTACAAATCTAACCAGGTGAATTCCAACTGCTGCAGGTAATGTTGAGAGCAAAGAATGATAGAGTTTGTTTTCCAACATAGCGGAATGCTTGAATATAATCTATAGAGATTATTTTATCTATAGAAATTTTGTACTTCAGGAATACGATATTTAAACCTACAAAATATGAAGAAATACATAAGCAATAAAAATATTTTATATAAAAAGTATAAATAGTTCATTTTAAATCCTACATTTAAAATAGTCACCAAATGTTAACTGAATAAAATAAATAAATAATGAATTAATCAGAATTAACCAGTTTCTTCCTGAGGTTATGTTTCTGCCCCAACTGACGCCTTTTTAAAGTTTACATTTTCGCCTGGAATTGTTCTTTGACAACAAAAAGACTTATACTAACTTACAAAGGAACTCTAAATAAATAACATTAAATTAAAAAATATTTTCAGTACACAGGGCAATATCAGTTTGATTACTGGCCTGAAATATCTTAGCAATTGTATTTTATTACCAAAATTAGGCAATATTTGTAAATTTCAGTTAAACAGTGTTACTAAAATATCTACTTAATGAAACGCATCACAACAAAGCAAAATTTGCTAGCGTTAACTGTTCCATTTTTTAATTAACTAGCGAAATCTGTTATTCATAACTGGCAATCTGTTATTCATAACTGACAATTTGTTATTCATAACTGGACAACAATTTGAAACAGATAATCAATAACTTTTGAGGCCTAAATTAAAGTACTTCGTTTAAATATTATGAAATCTAAGTTATTTTATTTTCTCTTGCACAATTTCGTCAACATATGTTGAGTTCATAACGGCTAGGAGAGACTAAAGACGAGTGGAATTCCTAGCTTCTATAAATTATTCAAAGCAGCTTCTTTTAGTTTGATGCGCAGCTATGGAGGCTTCAAGAGGCTCCTAAAAGGAAGAAGTTAATTTTAGCTCGAAATATTTTTTATATGGGAATATAAGAGAGAATAATAAATCTTTTTAATATAATTTCAGATCAATATAAACGCAAGATTCTCAACAATATTCCCGGATTTCTTCCCGATATTGTGCGGTATAGAATATCAAACAACATCGTAGACATATCGTAAAATATCTTGTATTATTAGGAATCATTTATTTAAAAAAATACGTGTAATATAGTTAAAAAGTCTAAATGAAAATTATCAAAATACTCATCAAACTGTCTAATTTACAATATTTAGTTGAAAAAAGTATATGTTTTTTTAAATTAATGTCCTTTTCCCGTAGTGTCCGAATGCATTTATGAGACATTTATGGCCTTTTATCCGACAAAATGAACTTTTAAAAATCCAATTTACAAAAATTTCATTTAAAATTTACATATAAATACAAAAGGTATGTAATATGCTTTCTAAAAAATTCTATCGAAATTCATTGTTCTGAACCCAGTAGCGAAATTATGAAACATTTTTAAAATATCCAGTAAATTTTGAAAGTCATGAGAAATAGAAAATAATACAAATTATAATCAGATGTCAAAGTAAATTTTTGATTCAAAATGGCAATTGAACATCAATCTTTTTATTATCGTTACTTTGGAAAAGGGTCAGATTATTAAATTCGAATTCGTAACTTAACTAACCATTTCACTCATTGTTTTTCCTCTAAATAAAATACTAACAGTAAAACAAACATTTGAAATTACTTTTTAATTGCTTTTACTGTTTTGCTTCTTAAATACTTACTAAGTACTTTTTTACGGTATTAGCAGAACATTCTGAAAGAGTGTTTCAAAAGAAGGGGTATATAAAGTGATTAGTGGAATTTTATGAAAATGATGCAGAACGCTTAAAAAATATTTTTAAAAAAAGCTTTTTATGCTTTAAGGAAATTTTTTTTATTATTATTTATTAAAATCCACTACTCATTTATGACAGAAAAAATCTCGATACAAGATCAATCATAGTGTAGTAATTGTGTGTTTTTAATTGCAATACAATTTTATAATCCTGAAATGTATTCAGCATTTCTTATGTGAATCTGTTTCAATCATGTATGCATTTTGCCATCTACTAATAATTTACAAAAATATCTCGACAGCTAGCACATCATTCCTACATGAATTATTACTTTTTTTAGGCTTAATAATAATCGCAATGGCATGACAACAGCATTGGAAGCGACGCATGAAATGTTGATCGATTGTCGAAAGCGACATTTTTCTTTTTGCATTACGTTTCCCACTATTAGATCCATTTCTAAAAAAAAAACTTAGTCAAAATTAATTTTATCAGGGATACGAATTTTCATGCGCAACTGGATTTTCAAACTTAAATTTGTAGCTTCATTTGCGGGTTAAAACTTGTATTCTTAAGTATCTCATCATATCTATTGGATTAAAATAAAAAAAAATCTTAGGAGAGCAATTACTGTTATGTTCGTATTTCCCTGAACAAATTTCTAATCCTTCAATGAATCCTGAATGAATGCAAATTTCTAATCCTGAATGAATGTGAATTTCTAATCCTGCTAAAATATGTGTCCACAAAGGATTTTAGGTTTTTTATATTATTATTTTATTCAGCACTAAGAAATTGCTATTTTAGCACAATAAAAACATAAAACATGTAAAGAAAAAGAAATCAAATAGATTTTAAATAATAGAAGATTTGCCAATTATGAAAATAAAATTTACCTTTATAAAATAATGCAGAATTGTAGTAAATGAAAATAGTATGGGTTTTCTTTAAACAGCATTTAAAAAAGTAACTATTTTTCTTAAAATATGTTTATCAAATCGTTTAAATCGAGTGAACTTCAGCATCATGTAATTATCAGCAAAAAATCATTAATGAAAAATATTTGCTGACATTACCATCAAAACAGCTTAGGTTATAGATAAGAAAAGGCCATAATGACTATTCACAAAATTTAATTTTCATTACTCCATCAGCGAAATGGAAAATAGCAATACTTAATTATTTCACTAAAGAAGCATCGCTCCGGAACTAAGATTAATGCTTATTTTCTATACTAGATGGCAGCTTTTGAGCAAAAATATTTTCACTGGTAAGAATTTGCAGGATATGTTTTTAATCACTACTTTTTAGCATTCGATTGAATGATGATTATATACGACTGCAAATAGTATTTGCTGTTTTAAATTTTTTACACATTTCACTTTTTTTAATACACAGTAATCTTCCAGTGAATGTTTTCTATTTAACAGCAAAGTGAAATTCAACAAGTGACAACGATAATGTGTGGCGAAAAAGATATTATGTTTTAGATATTACTTTGAAAACTTATTATCTACCGAAAAAAATTTTTTTTTCACCTTCTTATCTAAAATCTATTTTTTAAGTTTCCAAAATTATTTTTATTTCACTTCTATGATACTCAAATGGATTTGGACTTTTAAATGCAACTTACGGAAATTGAATATGAAATTTAAAAAAAAACGATACGAAAGAATTTTGCATTGCTCTTATACAACTTTGTTCACAAAATACGCTGATTTTTATTTCATATTACTTAGCATAAACGAGATATCATTTTGGATATTTTCGACATGAATACCTCACTATTTGTATACTATTTGTGGTTTTATTGCAGATTTAGCTAATACTCAATCATTGCCACAACTGAATTTTCAAATGCTGCACTAATTCTTGACAATAAATGCAAGGACAAGAGAAATTATGCCTAGGATATGGAATTAACAACATTCGTAATGAATATTACGTCTGCGATAATGATAACCAATACTTACTACGAATGTCTTTCAAATTCTTCCTTTTAACCAAGATGCTGATTTGAACAACGCAGGGTTACACCTAAATTAGTCTTTTCCCTCAAAAGCCGTATGCTTACCTGTTAGATAACATTGATTATTCGTGTATCAAATTACAGAAGAGAATCGACAAGGAGAGATTTAGTTTTTAAATTAAATATGCACAAAAGTGTTTAGGACCATACAAAATCCTTTATCAAACTTTTCGGCTCAAAATCGTTCAAAGTAACTTACAGCATTCAATGGAATATTATTCAGACACATAAGAGTTCTTTGTAAATGTAATTTCTGAAATCAGCCTAGCCTAAGGTTGAAACATTATCAAACTGTCTGCCCCGGTCTACGCCTTCAAGTGCTTAAACTTGTGAAAATAAAGGAGATAAAACAAGAAAGGTGCTATGACATTTTAAATACGTTAGAAAATAATTTTTAAAAACGCAATAATATCAGATTCTTTCTCTAATCATAAACTATTCTGAATAATTTATAATTAAGTGAAAATATTTCATCTTAATTCTCAGCTCAATCCAAGCCGGAAGTAAGTATTAAAATATGCTGATCCGACTTAAATGTATAGTAGTTACTCCTAAAACGTAAAGATTTTTAAAAAAAGACATACATTTCCTAAAATTTTGAAAACGATATCCGTCTACACTAGTCACATATTAAAGATCTTAGAAGAAAAGAGCATGCTTTGACAATAACTGCATATTCAAGCCAGTGTGATTTGAAATCAATAATCATGTGCATATAATCCTGATATACAGCAAATTATTTATCATTAAGCGTTTCTCCGCAATTGAATCTCGTTTCGAGTTGATGCTAGGTTGGATCAGTATGCCAACGAGGACCACATTTAAGTACTTGCGTTCTAATTATGATTGTGTGACCACACATTAACATGATGAAATGATGCTCTTAGTGTATAAGAATGGTAAAGTACAGCAACCAGAGTAAGAAATCAACTTATCATTGCGAGAAAACATGTTGTGTCTACAATTGACATGCTGGGATAGAAAATCATTTTCTAACCAATGCTAATAAGTAGTATAACTTTGAGAAATTATAGAAAAATAACTTTGAGTCCCCCCCACCCCGCGTATGTCTTCTCACTGATTATCGGAACATATGCAGAAGCCAGATTAAACTCTGAAAGCCAACAAGTGTCATCACAACAAATCTTCTGAAGAGGCATTTTACTGATATTCTATGATACTCCTCTTATGGAATATTTTGCTTACAAAACATTCCTCTGCAATAAGTAACGAACATCCAGATCCACCGACAAACTGTATAGAAGCCTACATACCATTTTTTACAAATTCACCAGCATAACTGAAAATTTTTTGTGTATATTCCTGATTCGATGAGATCGTTTATAGTAACTGCTCAGAACCCCCAAAACATCATTTTTTTGTCTTTCAGAAAAATCTAAGTCGTCTTTCGAAACTCCCGTTGATAATGTTTCTCATATTTTTGCAGCACAAAATTATCATCACTGAATGGTACATTTCTTGTCCCTAAAGCACCACATTCGCCTGCCACTTCCTGTTCATGTTCCATTCATGCGATTCTTCAGAGTGACATCATTTCCATACTTTCATTTATCTTATAAATTGCACCTTGCTTAGGGTTACCATACGTCCGGACTTCAAGCTCACGTCCTGATTAGTGTCCCGATCTTCAAAAGTTCCGGATTTACGTCAGTGAATGCAGCGTGAGAGAAATTTGGTTTTAAATCAGAAGATTTGAAGTATTCGAAAAACTGACGTCATTCTGCCAATGAAAGAAAATTCATTGCTTACACTGTTTACATCCATTGTTGATGAGAAAGTGGGCAAGCCTCCTTATCCAGATTCCAGCCTCCTCCGCCCCAATTCACACTGAAAACTAAAAGTTTTGTAGGATTTTTTTTTAATTCTGTATTTTGTCACTATAAGTTTAAATTACCAAACATTAATAAAAATTTATATTCTTTGGATTCTGACGTCTTAAACATTTTTTCACTCATTTTTTCACTTCCTCGAACTCTGTACTAGTGTTATGAAACAGAGTCGTAGGCAGCATTTAGATTTTTTACCCTAATCTTGCTGCAGCTAGTGATTTCTTGTTTTACATTTTGTGTGTGGATCAATGCAGATATATTACCATTTTTAATTTTTGAATCTTTTTCGAAGATGATTAAGAAGAAAATGGAAAAATATAACAGAACGAATTACTTGGGATAGTTTTCAACTTCGGACATGATTACATTAAAAAAACGATTAATCGTATTCCAGACTAGCTGTTTAATAAATATTTTTCCCAGTTTCAAGAATGAATTTGTGTTTTGATGGTCACATAATACCCTGACATCTTTCGACACAAAAAAACAATACCTTTCCAATTTGCTTCCAAAAGCAACCTTCCTTTCTCTCCCTAACTATTAATTTCAATATAAAGGAGGTCACTCTCAATCTAATAAAAGATGGTTAGCGCTCGACGTGTAAAATGCGTCCTTGCCCTCCAAATGATTCCCGTTAAGTCGACCTTGCTCCTAGTCGTGTCGTTTTAAATCTGCAGTCTGGGAGTCTTCTACTTTCCTTTATCGACGACTTCGCAAGTGTGAAGTAAAAATCGACCTTGAAATAACTCACCCCTGACCACCTTGCCCTGCCAACGGTTTTTTTTACGGAATGGGATTATTCTTTCTTCTTTTCTTAGAAGATACTTTCCGTTTGATTTTTCTGCTGAAGATTTCCTTTGTCCTCCTTCCCGTTAGCTCACCAAAGGCCAAAACTTTAATCTGATACTGAACAGGTTGATGGTTCGGGAGGGTGAACTTCACAACATTTTTGATAAATTTTACGGAACGAGAGCCACATTTCTTGATATGCTCTGTGAAATTATATTTTCAAGATTAGTGCTGCCTGCCCAAAAAAAGATAAACGCAATGTTTTAAATAATTCTATATCTGCACTACATTTACACGTGAAATAAAACATATTCAATTTTTGCATGCACAACTCACTCAAGATTAGCTAAGCATTTTTAAATTGCCTAGGAACAAATTTCCAACTTTCAACATTCCCCTGCCCCCCTAAATTATTTAGTCTTTTGGTAGGTTATTAAAATTAAATACTCTGTGAAGTGTATACGCAAAATAGCAAGACCTTCTGTTGATGCGAACTATTTACAATTTATAGTATCTCTTTGCATACAACAAATGATGTCAGAATGCAATTATCTTGAATTTTTTGTTTGTCATTTTCTGTAGTTGATACAAAAATATTGTTAGATTTAGTGACTGTTGAAGAGGCTTCCTAAGTTACTTGATTTATGCAGATTAATTTTGTAAAATAGAAACAAAATATTTGGATAGCTGCACATCCATGATGTCTATGGTATTAAATATCGGGAAGCTTTTTCATGGTAAACGATAGATTTTATTATTAATATTCATTTCAAAATATCTAAGAAAGCACAAATTGCATTTCTGTCAAGTTCAACTCACTCAAACGAAGGCTTTCTCTGTCTAAAAACTGGCGATTAAATATCATCGAGAAAGCGCGCTAAGACGATGCGCACTTATAGCCTTCGGCTCTATTATAGCTAGATTTTCAAATCACCACAATATCCATGATGTTTTAATTTTTCATTTAACTTAATTTTTAAGCAAACAGCGCATTTTAACGTAAACTGAGTATGTTGTGTCAAAAATCTGTAAAAAAAAATCCTATCGACCGATGCCTTATGCATAGCTGTAGGTTTTGTATTAATTGGGAAAAAGGGGATGTTTACAACGAAAAACTATATAGGATTAGTGGCGTAGCTGCAACCTTTGCCAACTGGGGCGAACTTGATATATGTTAAATAGATCCCTTCCTTTACGAGTTACATAGGACACATAAACCTCAAAATAAAAAATTAAAATACAGGAAAAAACATTGCATAATGACATTTCGTGTATTTATCTTTTTTATAATAAGATAATTCGTCTTTTGATGCTCTCGATCTCTGCAGATAAGTTGCGAAATTGGCGTCCACCTCCACCACCAGTCCTTCTTCCACATATCGACAATTTACGGGTAAAAAGTGAAAAATACGAATCGATTACAATAGTTATTTTTTTATGTATATAGTAATTGAGCTAGTGCCGCTGCCCTTTTTAATTATGAAATTGTTTTCCCCGAATGTCTGATATTGCTTAACTTTTCAGTTGCCACCCTTGGGAGCCCACCCCCTCCTGGCGTTTAGAAACGCAATATGTAGGATTAGGCATAAATTGAAGATAGAGTTAGCATTGATTTTCTGTCCCTAGCCCCAGTTGTGGTTTGTCCGGTGATTTTTTCTAGATTTCAGAGATTGTACAGAAAGAAAAATTAATAAATATTAAGATATGGTTGCTTTATCTGACATAAACTGGAAATACCGATGTCGGATAAGTGAAAATACCAATTAATAAAGGAAGAAAGGATGCTTTTTATGAAAAATAATACGCGTTAAACAATAGCTTTCATAATATGCTGTTTATCAGAATAAAAAAGGGAACCAACAAATTAATTATCTAGACCTATCTTTAAAAGAAAGGTAAAGTAGCATTAAAACAATCCATAAGGACAAAACAGTTATAAAACACAAAGATTAAAATGCTTACCTGAAGATCGATGCTTTTTAGCTGTAGTATCATGTAATCTCATGAAAGGCACCACTTTTATACTAGAGGCTTCCTCTTGCTGTTTAATTTATTTTCTTCTATAGCTTTTAGTCCATCCTCATTAGTCATCCTGATATTGATGGCCTCACTTAGCTGATCTTCAAGCTCTTCCCTGTTATCATTTTAAGCTATACCATTTCATCGTCCGTCTCTCACACTGTTCGTCAGTATTCATTGATTAATGAGCAAAAATTAATGGGAGATTAATAATCACAAATGTCTAATCGATTTGGTGCCTTCAGCAACACTCGGAGCATGGCAACCTTGGCACCTGACCTTCAGTAGCAGAGAACCTTTGCTTTGCCAATAACAAAAATAATCCCCCACAACAAAAGAGAAGCTACTGAGTACGCTTTTAAATTTGCGAGCCTTACTTAGTTCAGAACTGATTGGTTCTTGCGTGAGTCAGGTTAAATCGAAATGTGGAATAACTAAGATACTGTACGTGAAATTTTAATTATTACTGCTCAGTGAACCTAGCCAAAATGCATCAAAGACTTACCTTTTTCTTTATTACTAATGTAATAGCCCAGATATCTCTCTCGATAACGCTCTGACGTCATCAAAAATAAAACTCGCGCCATAGCTCTGAGAGACGTTAAATAGCATTATTTCATTGTTAGAGAATCTAAATTTCAGTAATTTTAAATTTAAAAGAGTTATTGTCGTTCTAATTTCAAATGTAATAGTTCTAAAATAGTGAGATAAAATTTTCTATCGATTGATATGAAAATTATCTCTCTATGATCAATAGTTCCCGAGAATTTTTAAATTATATTAATCATATATTTCAAATTAATTTATTTTTTTTAATAGAAAGTAGTAAATTACGTCAGTGGTATATTATTCGCGTGACAGAGTTTGGACGCCACGATGCATCTGATTATTTTTTGCAATCGTGATAATATAATTTGATAATATTTTTGGCAACGTTAAAATTTACACAAAGACATCTAAAGTACAAGGAAAATTGACAAACAACGAAAAATATTTCACGCGGAATGTTGTTTACCAAGAAGTTTTTTGAATAAAGAAATACGTAAATGAAAAAAATATTTCCTGTCATAAAACATATATTTATCTTATTTGTTTTCAATCAATGTTAAACAATTTTCTCGAATATATATCTATTTAAACACGTCAAATTTGACGGGATATCTTTCGAATGAAGAGGCAATTTTCACCCATCATAAAATGACGGGTGATTTTCTAATTTTAAATAAGATTGGCCGAAGCAGCGTTCAACAATCTATTATATGAAGCTATATGTGTACAATTTTACAATTTCTGATAATTTTTATTCCATAGATAATTTAAATTTTAGATAAAGAAAAAGGCTATCAGAAAGATTCAATAGACAAATATTATTTTCTGAGTGTTTCCTGCGAAAAAACAGTTTTATATTACTCAACAGGCATCACTGAAAAAAGTTTTATGCGTACAAAACATTAATTTCTATGCAAGTTCGGTTGAAAAGACATACGGTTTAAGCAATTAGTTTTCTTTGAATGTGTCATTATTTTTAGAAACATAAATATACGTTTATTGTTCATTTTTTCATTCGTGACTAGCTAGCATTTAGCGTGTACCGCACCTCTCACTAGGTACATGAAAATAAAAATACGCTACTCTGTGAAACAGATTTTTTTTTCATTATATATCGTAAACAATTTTTCTTACCTCTACGTAGATATGTTCAGTCATTTGCATAATTAGGATTATTATACATCGAAAAGTTTAGGTTCCCTAATATATTTGTCAATATAATAGTCATTTTTTTTAATTTTCAGACTTATAAAAGCAAAGTTGTCAAGTTTATCATCCGTGATTTTATATATTCATGAAATGTAACTGTTTCAAAACCGCTAGAATGTAAATTATATCGGTTTTAAATGGTGTTCCTTAAACATCGATAGTTCAACTATCGATAGTGCAGTCGATAGTTTTCCAAAATTATCGACTGAACTATCGATAGTTTCCTCAACGGCGATACTTTTGATAGGTGTTCTTCCAGTCTATAGATTAGAAACTATCGATTGTTTCAGTTGATAGTTTTGAAACTAATGGTAGCATTGATAGTTCCAGTCGATTGTTTTAAAACTATCGACTGAAAACACGCCTATCGATAGTATTGCCCGGGAGAAAACCGTCGATAGTAGCGATAGTTTTGAAACTATCGATACTATCGATTGCTTCAGTCGATAGTCCCGAATACCAGATACTATCGATTGTCTTCGATAGTCTATCGACGTTTAAGGAACACTAGTTTTAAAAGGAAAGGAACTTTTAATCTAGTGATTTGCATTTTTTTCGTAAGATGCTGATTTGAAATGTAAAAACTTATTAGACTTAAGCTCTAAAATTCCTAAGAAACAGATAATTGAAGAGGAAAACCCATTACTTTATTTAGAAATTAAAAAAACTTTTCTTCGTAATTTCTCTGAAACAAGAGCACCTCATAAGACATATGATATCTCAAATTAAGTATTTGAAAATGATTCAGTGCTGTTCTGTTTTCATGTAATGTTCATTTTATGATGTTGAAGACTTGTACGAGTTAAAAAGAGACTGTCAAGGAGCATCAGTCTCTTTGCTAAGCATTATGGTAATGAAAACGAAGTGAAAAACTTTTATTCTGTTGATTTAAATAAAGCGATTAAATGAGTCTTCAAAAAAAATTCAGACATTTATCTTTAGATAACGTCTTTCTTTGGTACGTGTCTTCCAGATAAAGTGGTAACGAAGCACGTATGTATTTTAGTAGAAATATTTCAGTCAAACTACCAAGGTCGAAGAATGATTTCAGAAGACAAAAAACAATTTTAATATACAAAAAGAAATGTTTTCAAAAAATAAATGGTTTTATTATAATTCTCCAGGATTGGATCTTCTCGAATATGAAAATTCTTTCCCGAAAAACTAACGAATACAATACAGCTTCTTCCGAAAGCCAGAAAGCCAGATAAAACAGAACTTTTATCTTCATTTACCCACAGTCAACTAGTAGATATTTATTTAAAACTTGTCTTCTCGAACGGTTAAAACAGCTTTATCCTGGCTGTCAGTGGGCCGTGGTAAATGAAAAAAGAAGATTTTTAGAGAAAGGAAAAAAAGTAAAACGCTTCTCAAATGGGCAGTAAACGAAAACGATTCGAAAGGTACGTGAAATAGAGGAAGATTCTTCTGATTCGCGAAAATCGCTTGCTAACCTCCGCCGACCTGTTGACGCACTCGCGAAATGACATCAGTGGCATTAACCTCGTTGACAGATCCTTCATATCCACCCTTCATAAGTCTTCGGAATGCGTGGGATCCCACCTGCCTCCGGATAATTTACGATTCACTTCCGCTTACTCGAATCACATAATAAGTGCGCGCACAGCTCGTATATATTTCAATCGTGAAATAAATCGTACTTGCGTTTTAGGTAGAGTTGCCATACGTCCCGTATATACGGAACTGTCACCGTATTTCACTATTCAGTCCCGTATTACTATTTGTCCCGTTTCCTCCCTGAACATCGACATTGAGTTTCTATTCAGCCAGTTTCTATATCTAAAAGATTATTCAAACAAAAATAATGCCAAACAAAACTGCGAAGTGAAATTGCGTGTGGTAGAGAAATAGCAGAAGGTCTTTGCAGATACAAAGTATATTGATCAGAAGTCATGTCTAATTAAGCTATGCTAACACGTATTTGCCATTCAAGCCCACAATGCAAATGTGGGCAGATTATTTTCCGTAATGTCAAATAAATGGTCGGACGAAAGAAACAGGCCGTCAGTGAAGACAACTGAAGTAGTTTTGTTTTGTCATTATAATTTTAAAGTGCCCAATTTTATAATTACGTGAAAGAAGAAAATGATATAATAAAGAAAGTAAAATCAACTTTAAAATATGACTGGACTAAAAGATTAGCTTTGCGTCTTTTTTTATTATTCTACATGTTCATTTTATTAAATTGCTTATTGATTTTTTTATCAGAAAAAAATCATTACCTACCCACTTTTTTCATGTTTTATTCATTTAGCACTTAAACACCCCGTATCATTGCTTGGCAATTATGGCAACCCTAGTTTTAGGAAAGTTTTCATTAAAAAAATCATGCGCATATAAGGTTTCGTGATAAAACAAAATAAGACACATATACAGAAGAAATCTGTAAAAAAAGAAAAAGCACTTTCAATACTATAAGGAAAAGGAAATTATTCGTTACATAGTTTCAGATTCTTTCTAATTTAATGCCTAATTAGTTTTTCAGTAACCATCCATATTTGAAAAGTATTCGTGAAATATATTAATGTAAGAAATTTCGCTGAAAAATATGCATTCTGCCCTGATTGTTTTTAGTTCATTTTCATAATCATCTCTTACTTTTCTTTCTTTAAATATGCAAGAATTTCTTTTTCTTTCGTCGTTATTGTTGACCGATACTGGTAACTATCCCCCAAATTTATGCCTCATTTTATTATTCTTAAAAATATGCTTACATAGAAAAACCACTTAAAAATTTGTATAAATTTTTTATATTGACTAAATCAATTTCGCAGAGAAGCAATGCAAAATTTCTGTGGTAATCAAATTGAAACGTAAAACTACTAGTATTTAAACGGGAACATGCTTAAAAGAGTTTTCCTTGTTTTCTTACTTACAGAAAAGCTCTGAGATAAGATATTTTTTCTTTAATTTTATATTATAACTAGACATTGGTAAATCAGGTTGGTCGTTAACGGCGACTAGTATATATTAAAAAAGCTAAAATTTTATTATTTTTCTTAAGCGTCACTACACAAGTAAATTGAATCACGAATGACCAACTATGAATCAAATTATTTAAGAAAAGATTAATGTATCGATGCAGTTATCGAAAATAATGCAAAATATGATAATCACAATAGTTACCAGGCAAAAGGCGAAACTATGGTAATCCAAGACTCAGTCATTTGCACCTTGATCAAGTTTGAATACAAGCATTAATTACAAGGAATCTTACTATTTTAATCCTTTATAAGGCCATTTTTTTCTATTGGAGATTTAATAAAATAAATTTAGTATTGAGATTAATTTAAGAAAAGAAAACCATTTAGCTTATTGGATGACATTATTTTTGTTGATTAATTTTATTAATTCTAATTACTAATCAGATCAAGCACTTCGTTATGGGTTGAAATAAGAAATTGGAACATCCAGATTTTTGTTTTATCGAAATATTTGGCGAGAACTTAAGGCAACCTCAAAAATGCATTTGAAAATAGATGAATTTGGTAGAAAGTATATTCCCACGGCCTTAGAAAGGGTCAACTTCATACTAATTTCTGACAGTTGCATTTTTTACACACAATGCATGCTTTTTTAATTTTATACTTATCTGTTTAATAGTTTGGTTTGTTTTGTTTTTTGTTAATAATAAATATTTAAAATGATTAATATCTTTCGTAGGAAAAAACTTTAAATATAGATAGTGAAAAAAAGCAAAATATAGAGTAAAATATTCTGTCTGAACATTTCAAAGACTTAATGAAATATTTCGTATAAAATTCTGAAGGCATAAGAAAATTCACTCTAGAAAAACCACTAAATACTTGACAGAAAGATTTTAAAAAGGTATTAATTGTTTTTGTAAAAACTCCCCAAGTACAAAGTTATTTTAACCCTTTATTTCCCGTCGGTATTTAAAAATACTACTTTAACCACGCTTATATCTTCGTAATTTGACCGTTTTTCTTGACAGTATTCATGAACACGAGGAATGTAATTTCAACAGCTAGCAGTATATAGTAGTTGAAGACAAAAATTAATTTTGTAATTATTAATCAAATTAATTATATCATTTTATTTAATTTAAAAGTTTTTTCATCTTTCCTCGGTTTATTCCGCATTAGAACGTATCTAATGATGCCAAAATACAGTTAGAAAGTTGCTGGTAAGCTTATTCCGTAAATAAAGGGTTAAAACTTGATCAACAGAAAAATGTATGCAAAAACCAACGCTAAATCGGTTTTTCAAATAAAGTCATAACCCAAATAAACAGGTTTGCAAGAAATTTCTGATTCTGATATTAAGTGGATTTCAATGATGTTCGGGATAAATACATATGACTGAAAAATACAAATAAATTTATACAAGTAAGTTTATACAAGCTGGCTTGGTGTAGGAAGGAAAGTAGCTAGACGGTGAACCATTATTAGATCTTGAGGGGATTTTAGATTTCATAGTATATATTCCTTACAAGTTTTAAGCATAAATATAGAAGGGTACTAAGAAAATAAAAGCACTTTAATTTTATTTCTTGACTTTCTGGGAGGGCAAAAAAAAGAAATGAAAGTGTAATATTAAAGGAGATAGGGTTGCTACTCATGTGTCAGAGTTAACAAAGGAAATTTGAATAGTTAAATATAAATCTTTTGACCGATTAGTACTTGAAATCAACAAAATAATGAGTGAATGTAATTCATGCATCTTGTGGTTAGGAAGAGAAGCTTTTTCTGTTAAAAGCAATCTTTTTTTTTAAGGACGCTTTCAAATTTCATCAGATGTCAAATAAAATTTGGCAGCATCAGTGGGAAAAAGGATTTATAAAGATAATTAAAATACATATAATTTAGTCAAATCATATTTCAAATTATTTACTGATTTAGACATGATAGTGTTTATGAGCTAACATACTATCCCTAAATTGCGACATACATGATGCAAAAATCATCCAAAACACTCTCTAGAGACACTATATGTGGTATGTAGTTATTTCTTGAATTGTAGATGCTCATTAAGTAAGAGCTGTTTAAAATTTTAATCAGATTTTTAATTAATTGAAAATTAATTAATTTTTAACGTTTTTACTCAATAACTTCGGAGTAAATTATTACAAACAAAGCATTTTTGCACCACTTAAAAAATCACAAAATTAGCTTTTTATTGACTAGCCGGCTTCGGCGACCAACTATTCGCCTCTAATATTAATAACCTATGGCTATGTTTTCAACTTAGCAAAATAAATTGTCGAATTGACGGTTATAAAGACTGATGGACTCCAAATAAGTTTAATTTTGCTATATATCTCGAAAGTGGAAGGCGGTTGGTGGCAGGCGATCATTGATGACATATCTAGACGTCAGAAGCTTCCATATGAAATAAAATTATCTAAATAGGTCCAGTGCTAAGGTCTGCGGTACTGGCCCTCTGGTTTCGCCAATTATTTTAAATATATAGATACCAATTTTATATCCTTACAACTTTTTCTTTAATTTTAATAATTTTTTCAAAATTTATTATTCTATAGATTTTTATTTATTTCTATTTGAAATGCTAAGTAGTCTGCTTAATTGTCGAGTCGGCTTAATTATACCTTTAATTAAGCTTTAATTCAAAAAAGGTAAGTTTACATTGCAAAAATATATAATTTTAAGACTCACTAACACACTTTTGTTTCAAGTTTAATGGAAACGTCGTGACGAGTCTACGAGATTTTTTCTTAGAAATGATTCAAAGATAGTAGGGGAAAGTGGGGTAAAACCGGGTAGCTAAAGTTCGAAGGCCTGTTGGAGCTAAAATATTCAACATAGAGCTTGTCAAATTTTATTAAAATATTCATTGTTTATCCGAGTACAATATGTCTTTCTAGAAAAGTCGCAGTTTCATTACTTTTATCAATGATTTTTTTTATAAAAAAAAGGCTAACTACCTTGTTTTCCCCCACTAATGGGGTAAAACCGGGTACACATGTTAACGTTATGGGAAATTAGGAAAACTCGATTTTCAGTGGAAACGTTGTAATCATTTTTACTTTATATGAAAATTTAAGAATATTAGTTACAAAATTCGCATCTAAAGCATCCTCCGCGCCACTGCAGCTTTCTTGGGTACAGCTAAGACAGTTTTTACACATTGGATTAACCCTTATTATTTATTTAAATCAAAAAATACGTCATTAAAATATAAACAATAAACGCCTGACGTGTTTTTATCGTCTTAATCGGAGGAATCATCAATACTGACTGTCCCAGTCTTACGCCACTCTGAATACTCGGCTTCACCACGAGTGCAGAGGTTATAGAAAACGAAATAGAACCGAGCAATTATTGGAAGAAATCTTTATTGTTTGATAGAGTAAAAATCCTTAGTAAACGTATAATAAGCTGTGCTGAATATATTTTTTATAACTGTAATGATTTTGAAGTACGAATAGTTTAAAATCAAGCGAACATCAGAGAGTTGACTTCTTAAAACAAATAAACCTTCACAGATGCAGTGAATTCAACAACTACAACACGCCTTTATGATTGTTCCTTTTTATTGACTAGTAGAGTGCAATTCAGTATCCCTCTGCTAGATAGGAAAAATAATAGCGCCAGAATCAAGGGCATCCGGTTTTACCCCATTCTCCCCTTTATGATATGATTGAGTTTTTACTGAAAACTATGAACCCAAGTTGATAGAGAAAACAAGCAGTTTCGTTGCTACGGCAACGCTGAAACTTTGAGCTATGCCATGTTTTTCTGGTTTATTTGTTTATTTATTGTACAAAGTTGTAATTTTTGCTACAAGCACAAGCTTGGCATCGTTACTAATGCTACAACAAGAATTTCTGGTATTTTGGCAATTTTATGATTTTTTCAGCACCATGATGTTTAAAGGCTAGCTTACCATCTCTGAATTCCGCCATGCGAAACGAGTGATGCATGACTCAAAAATCTCTCGAAAAGCTGTACAAGGCACACCATTGCACCTAGAGCTACCAAATTTGGCAGGTGCTTACTTATTGGGCAGTGGATGCTCACTAAGAAGGAGTTTTTCAAAATTTTAATTAAATTTTTTATATAAAAATGAAAAGAAATTTTGACGTTTTTCTGAAATATCTTCGGAGCATATATTATCGCATTAAAACTTTTTTAACACCATTTTAAAACGCAAAAATTAACTTTTCAGTAATACAATTTTATTTCCGTATAACTTCTTTTGTCTAATTTTAGTAATTTTTTAAAATATATTTTACAATATTTACAATATTTTATTTACTGCATTTAAACAAGCGTGCGTTGCAACGATATTAAACACATCTTTTGTGTTCTATCGCTGCTATACAATTAAGAGTAAAATTTAAAAATAATATCAAGACGGTCGAATCAAGTCTAAAAATTATCATGTTTCGGGATAGAGGTCCGAATCACCTCTAATTTTTTTATTTAAAATAGCTGCGTAAATTGACTTTGATAGATATGTCGTTCTGAAACTTCAAGAGGAGAACCCTCATAATTTTGAACCATGGTCAAATGGCAAGACAGCTCGTAAGCCGGCAATTCCTTCTCCAACTTCCATACAACAACAGGGCGAGGGACAAACAACTGCATATAATTCTGTAATAGGCTTGGCGTGAATCTTTTGGATACAATTCTATTATTAATTGCAATAAAACTTCGATTAACCGTCACTCGTTTAACCGTCAGTTTCTGTTATCCGTCATAGTCTAAATTACGTCTAATGTACATTTCTGTACATTACTACTCTCATATTGAAGTTTCTATTGATCGTTTTCTAAACTTTAATACAACATGTATGTTTTATTCGCTTTTGAAGATTTTCTTTTTATTTTCAACCCAAGCCAGTAGTGAAATCACATTCCTGTACGCATGTATTAATAGAATCCTGTTATCCGTCTATTCGGTTATCCATCACAGCCCTGGTCCGAGCTGTGAAGGTTAATCGAAGTTTCACACTGGTATTACGTAAGAAGGCTTGGTCACTGCAGCTTATGAAATCGTTCCTTTAATGACGTGGATTTTCTTGTGTGGTAGACGTTGCTACAACACTTATAGGCTTGTGAATCTACTATATGTACTTTTTCGGACAAAATAATAAATAAAAATAATCGGCGGGGAGGCTGCGAAACGGCCGCTGGGATTGAAGGGCGTAGACTTACTCACCTTACTCAACTGTGACTTTCTGTGACTAAAGTAGCTCCATGTGACTATTAACTCTATAGTCTATAGTAATTATTAGTCTAGTGTGACAATGTGACTCTATCTATGTAAAATCCCTCGTGATTTTCAACAAATTTGCAACTCCACTGTGACTAAACCGTAATTACAAATTCTAAATTTTTTTTCAATCTTGAATGTCTACCTTTCTTTGTTAAATGAAATTAAAACCAACTCTCTATGTTATTTAGTAGCGGATCTATAAGCGTTTAAAAATACCACGAAAAGCGTCATAATTTTTTCCCATCCCGACACACCATTAGACCACTATGGAGAGACGTAAGTCTCCGTCAGCAGTTAAATTTGTTGTATTCCTCTTCGTTTTCATTTTCAGAAAGCCGAAAAAAGAAGCTGATGGATCCGTTTTTTGTCACATGATGAGTTTTCCTGTGATCCATCATTCGAATAAAAAGAAAAAGTGTAACAATTCTGCGACCCACAGACTTTTTTGATGAATTCTACTAATCAGTAACATGACAGGAACAGCGTTAAAAGTCATTGATTAACTGAAAAAATGTGAAAATGGATCCCTTGATGAGGAAGGATTCTAAGGATGTAACCGTATTTCGGTTAGTTAAACATCTGAAATTAAGATTTGAAGAACGCTAATATCTCTTTGAGGCTCAACTATTGATACTCAGTATTCAATTAGAGGTATTCTGTAAAGAGTCGAGGGTTTAAGTGAACAGCAAAATTCAGTATATTTCTGCACTCAAGCGTTTACTTTTTTGTATATCATGTTTTTGTTATATATCATGTTTATGCTATTATTCTTATTCCCTAATGTTCTGGAACAACAAGAAAGGTAATTTTTTTCTCCTTATTTCAATATGTTTCAAGTAATAGGTGTGCATTATCTGCACATAAAATATTTTCAGCACGTTTACCGTTTTCAAATAACGATACTCACTTTGCAGTGTTTTAAATATTATTTTTGAATTCTGTATAATTTTGAAAAGCAGGATATTTTTAGTTAGTATAGGTTTGATTCCATTTGACTGATCAATAACTCAGTTTGAAGCTATATAACTAATTTTGTACTTAAGTTGATCCCCTACTCTTGAAATTTTCACTCCCAGCCGATATATAAGAACGTGATTTAAGAAGTATTTTCGGCAATATTTCTACCCCGGTGAGGAAGTAACAAAATCGCCACAGCCCCTTAAAAGGCATAATAAATTTTCCTACTGAGCTAGAAATTAAGTTCTTTAAAAATATCAATAATTTTATTGTCTTATTTATAACAATTTACTTAAAGTATAATAATTACTACTAGTGATCTTTCATCATGCTGTTATTTTAAACTTTTGCAGTTAATCAGAATTACAAAATTGATTTTCGTACACTTTGTGAACATGATAGGTAAGATCTCTAACGAATAATAGTTAGATTCAGATTTATAAATGTATAATTAAAATAAGCTTATCTGGGAAAACTAAACTTGAGACACCAGAAAGAGCAATTTCACCAAAAGAAATGATAGCTTAGTTGGGATATCTAATTAGATTTAATATTGATCTGAGAACCGCAAGGAAATATGAACATAATGCTCTAAGCCTGCAAAAAAGTAGGTACTTACTCAGCCGCTTAATTAATTGTATAATTACCACATGTCAAGAACTTTTATCCATTTATAATAAATCGCCACTGTATTATATAGTTATTTTTTTAAATGCTATTATTATGATATTTCTTCCAGTTTTCATTCTGTAATTTAAAAGTGTAAATGATAGGTGCCAAATTTGTGCCAATTACTAACATCATAAGGTTGGTAACCCAAGCCCGTGGAAACTATAGAGTAGATTATACTTTATACACATTAAAAGATTGAATAAAATGTAGCACAATTTCTAAAATTGTTAATAGAGTTTATGCCGTGGTTCTTACTTTCCTACACGCGACGACTATCTCGCTTTGAGAGTTGGGCATCAGTGCCTACTTTCTTATTAGTCTAGCTTTAAAAAGAAATTAAAAAATGTCGCCAAATAGCTCTTTACTGATAGTGAAAAAAACACTACCGTAAACACTTAAAACTCAGAATGGGTGATATATCTTGGCGACAAATGATCTGAATTTTTTAAAGACTGTTTTTTATCTTAATAGTAGAGAAAACAGTGACAAAATTTGAAATAATTTATTTAACGTCCCATATTGTGAAAGTAATTCATTCCCTGTGATCTTATTCTGACTAACTACCTCCAAAGTCATTTAATATGTAAAAATGGATTTACTTGACAGTTTGGTACCGCAGAAAAATTCTTTTGCCAGGTCCTTAATCCATTAACATTTCTCGGTATCGATGTGAAGTACATGTTTCTTTTCTCTTCAATAAGTCTTCCTTAAGAATTCTTTCCAAAATTTCAGGGCTTAAGAAGCTTCGGATATAATTGATATTGTCGTAGTTAATAATCCACTTAAATCTTCGAGGCTGCTCTGCTCTTTCAAAGTCTTCTTTGCTTTTGATAGCCCTTGGCCAATTATCATTCACATCATAATTAATTAAGGCCTTGATGTAGTTGCGATTATTTCCCAGTTCAACGAACCACTTCTTTGCATCAGAGATATCCTCATCAACATTTACGTCAGAATCAGTCCAAGATGGGATTTCATACAACAGATTATCAAATTCTTCTGGATCATCATTAGCTTCTGTCCATGACGGTACTTTCAGCATTAGAGTCAGTACATCATCTTCATCATGAACTGGCAATTCTGGTTGTTTGCCTTCTGAAGATTCATTTTCGGTTTCTTTGTCCATCTCATCTGTCTTTTCTGAATAATCTGTCGTCTCAAAGGAAACCTTCAAACTTCTTTTCATGTCGTTTTGATCCATATTTTTTTTATCATTTTGATCTGAATCGCTTTGGTCGTTTTGAGGTTCATCTTTTTGGTCATTTGGATCTGTATAGCTTTGAACACTTAGATCTGTATCGTTTTGAACACTTAGATCTGTATCGTTTTGAACACTTAGATCTGTATCGTTATGAACACTTAGATCTGTATTGTTTTGAACACTTAGATCTGTATCTTGGGATATTGCTGAATCATTAAACTTTTCAGGACTCTCTTTTTCCTGTTCTGTCTCTTCCATTTTGGATGAATTCTCTTCCTCTTTACCAATCTGAGGCCAGTTTTGGAACTGCTTAGTAAGATCGATTAAACTTAGACTTAACGATGGTGAAGCTTTTGGCGATGGTTTTTCTGAGGCAGAATTTGCACTTGATTCTTCTGAAACAGGTGAGCTTGTAGGGCTATCCATTGAATCGCTATATGAAATAAAATTTTTAAGAACTGCTTTCTGGTATATCTATTAAAGGAAAAGGGAATTTACAGAAATTTACGGCAAAGAAAGAAAATAATAACATCGTTTAAATTTTTTGGTATTCATACTGGCTGCCATCTAACAAAAATCAAATTTAAGTATTTCTGTCACGCGCAAACTTAAACTAAGGAAAAGGTGCTTCGTGTATCGTGTAATTGAAAGCTGTTTTATTGTAACTGAATACTGTGTAAAAGTAAGTTAGTTCTATGGAAATGTTTGATAATTCATAGTGAAATTAACGATTGCTTGTGGAAGCGTGATAGTATTCTTCAAATACGTGTCATTTGCACCACTAGAAACTGGCATAAAAATGCTTAAATTAGTAATTTTTTTCACTTGTTGAATCCTGAGTTTTACCAAGCAAAATTGAGGATGTTTATTGTTATCCTCCAGGATGGTTTAATTTCCAAAATTAAAATGGTTGTTTCTGTTTAATAACATAATTAATCTCTGTGAAAAACATGAAACTAGGAATTTTATTTATTTATTTTTTGGATTCACAGAACTTCCGTAGCCAGGATCCGCTTCCGTTTTCCTGTAACCCTCCTATTTAAGCAACCGCCAAATTCATTTGGATACTGTATAAAAATTTAACCTCCGGTTATTATCTAAATCGTTTAGTTAAAAATTTAATCGCCAAAAAGCCTTAGAAGTCGCCACAAAAAAAACGATTAGGAAAAATTATGGCAGCCTTTCTACAAAATGAGGTTCTAATTTTAAGTAACATTGAGAGCTACAGGAATAGGAACATCAAATTTGATAGTTTCAAACTATCCTTAAGCCATAATTTTAAAAAACTCTACTTTAAACATTAATCAAAATCTTCAAACAGAGCGTTGAAATTTTGAAGATTCCCATTGAAGAAGCATTACACCATAAGCCGGTTTGGTGTAGCGGAAGTTCTACATTAACCCAAATAAACAGAACAGAAAACTCGTCTATGATACAAACACTGCAACACACTTCGTTAAATAATTAGAAGGATCTTCGTTATTTGAATATGCGACTACCTTTCAATAATGGGGAGTGAAAGGAATCTATGCAACTAGAAAGCTGTACGAGTATTATATTTTTTTTTAAAGTGAAAAGCATTTTTGGTAATATAGGAACTTCTCCTTTTATCTTTTTTTATTGAGGATGTAGCTCACTCTATCAGAATGCAAAAAATGCAACTGAATGAATGGAAATTTTTTCCATTATTTCACAGAATTTATGATGGTATTACACTAATTTTTTTTAAAGTTTCATCGATTGTTTTGCTCAGGATTTTGGAGTGGAATGATATTTTTTCCAGCCCCAAACAAATAATTCTTCCTCTGTGTCAGAAGACATTTTTAACTGGAAATATTTAATATCGTTAAACTTAGAGAAAAATGCAACTAGTTCATGGAAATCACACATTTCAATGCTATTTTCATGCAGTGTGTTCGAATTTTCAAACATTTTTGCCATATCAACACAGCGTTATATTATCTCTGAGGACGACTTAAAAATCTAAAACTCATATCAAAACAAACAATAAATCACTATATGTCAATAATCTACGTAGTATTTATGACTGTGGTATATAAAACTACAACATGCAGCATTCAAAAAGTAAATTCGTTCGAAGAAATATTCGTAGATTTTCAAGTGAAATAACTGGCGAAAATATCAACACGATGAACGAGAACGTGGAAATCTCAATTGGATGTTTCGAATAAAGACAACTGGAATGTGTAAAAGAACTAATACATTTTTCTATCTACCTTCCATTTGTCAGTTTCTTCTCTTTTTTCCGATATTTTCTCATTTACCTGTATATTCGTTTCATTACTCAATGCGTTTTACACATGATTTCGAATATATAGGGCAAAAACTGCTTTACCTTGGTTTCTGACATGAATGGTAAGCCAAAAATTGATCAATTAAATTTTATTATGATCTACATACACTCAGAAAATACGTACTTCTAGGAAAAGTTACGAAAGTAGTCTTTTTGTAATTTATGTAAATTTATAGGAATTTTTGGCAATTTACAGAGTCAACTGTTTGTTTTATTTGTTTGCTTGTTTGGTATTTCTTTTTAAGATTTACCTTACTAACTCGCTCTTGTTTTCACAGAAAGTAACTAAGAAACAAACAAAACAACATCAACCAAAACCCACAACCAAAGAAAAAGCTTCGATGTGTTGAGAATATTTCTTAAACGATATGGTTGCCTCAGAAGGGACTCTTAACTTTTGAAAACTTCCGGAAAATATTCGCAACAAAAACTCATGCAGCATTCGATTTCAACCAAGGTTAATAAAAAAAAACTAAGTAAGTAAATTTAAAACTAAGTAATTTTTAGACGGTAGTAATATCCAAAATTATTATTTGGTATTGTAATTACAATATAAACCAAAAATTCATTCAAGTGTAAGAAGAAAAAGCCTTATGTTGATGAAGCTGAATATCTCAATACTTCTCTATTTTTATAAGCTTTTATTCAACTTGAGTATCTTGTCCACAAATCTTGAGACGGATTTCTTACCCACTTCCAATCGAGTTACAGCTTTGAAATTTAGCACAGTCGTGGGTTTCCGGAGACAATACAATATTATGCAAAAAATTTGTAATCTATACCTATTTTCAACCTAACAAAATGAGATTAAAATTTTAGTCCTATATTTGGACGATAAAGTTTGGAAGGTGGTAACCACACATTTCTCTGTGGTGGTAACCTCACGTTACGTAGGGTTGTAACAACACCACTAGACAACACACAATAGAAGAGGGCGCAGCCTGTGGATCATCCCCATTTTGGGGCGGCTTGAGGGTCAAAGTTCAGATTGGGGAAGTGAGTCTTGTTTCGTCTCTCGGTCTGTGTCGCACTTTTTTCAAATTCGCAATATGTAATATTCGTAACGAATATTTAATATGTGTTTTATACTGAAGAATTCGGTAATTGAATTTGGTTTACTATGCCTAACATGTCGTGTGTATTCGTGTCAGCCGTCACTAAAAAGTATAAAATAAAATAAATAAATAAAAATTGAGGTATAAGCTTTTATTCATGCGTATAATTTTTCTGATTACAATAAAATGCATGGTTCGAATAAAAGCGTGGGCGCCTTTACCTTCTAGGAATATTCCGTTTGTTTATGGAAATATACACAAAATATAAGGTGCTATATAAGGCGTCCACGCTTTTATCCGAACCATGCATTTTATTGTAATCAGAAAAATTATACCTTAATTTTTGTTTTATTTATCATCTTTTTCACTTCAGTCATTACCATTTCTAAAAAACGGGTTTAAGTGCCATCACACTAGCTGTGAAACAAAATCTTTAATCAATAGAAAAAAAATCTAACCTACAATTACTTATGAAACAAAAAAAAAGTTGTAAATGTGAACTTTATGATAATCTACTGTTAGTCTAGCATCATAAATTAACATCATTAGAAATGACAACAAATTCGTTTCTGTAATTCAAGATCTTCACACTTGAACCACCTACATCGAAGAAACACTAACCCTGAACTGATTATCTCAAGGCGCGAGGAAATAAACAGATTGCCTTAAAACTGAAGGAAGCACCTAGTTTAAGATGTTTCAGAAAGATAAGACATAGATATACATGCAGGAAAAAAAATCACTTAACTGTGGTAACGGTGGGCGTAATGTTCACGCAGCGGGAGGCATTATTGACTTATTAGCTCACGTATTGTTTGCTTTCCCAAAGGGCCTTGGATGAGCAGGTCTAACGGTTTTTCAGGGCCCCCACCCTGCCCCGGGGGTAAAGAATCCAGATGCGAAGAGAAAGGGTCCATCGCGTCGACCTTGTAGCGTAAATCCCTGTCACCGGTGGTTGGTACAGTGTCAACAAGTGAAAATCGGCTGAGCAGAAAATTGACAACTCGAGTGATAATCAATGACAAACGCTGGCGACTTTTTTTTATAAGTTTTAAAGTAGATGATTTGTGGGCTGACAATTCTCTTATTGGGAACAATTCTCGCATATTAAGTATGATGAAGTTAGACGTGCAGTTCTTGTCAAATCTGAAAACGCATTTCTTAATCAATTCGAATGAAGGAATCTGAAAACGAGTTTTTTAAATCCTATGGAAAGAAAATAGGAAAAAAGTTTTGACTTTGAATCGGGAGAGTTATTTTTCTTTTAACCATTAGAGCTGTTGAGAATGCAGAAAAAAAAAATTGCATCCTATGGAAAGAAAATTGGAAAAAGTTTTGACTTTGAATTAGAAGAGTTTTTCTTTCTTTTAACCATTAGAGCTGTTGAGAATACAGCAAAAAATTTGCAAAGTCAAATCTTTAAAATTGGTTCAGTTATCTCAAATCTGCAGCAGATTTTTGCTTGCATTCTGTTTTCAAAAATGTTAAAGTTTTGCTCTGAAATAAAAGAAAATTAAAAGAATGAAAATCTTTTGTTTATTTTTCAAAGCCAAGCTCCTATTTTGTTCATCTAGCAAGTCTCATATTTCGCAGGTAATTCATAAAGAATTTTAATAGTTTTATTTTTATGATTTCTTATATTGTTTAAATATTTTCTTTGTAAATATTATGAAAATAGTACCGAAGTTTCTTATAAAATTTTGGAAATGGACAGAATTAGTCAACAGACAGACAAGAAACAAGCATCTGACATTTTAAAACTCTGGTATCAATAACTTTTTACTGTAATGCCATAAAGAATCTATACTAATTTAAATGTGATACCCAATCTAAATGTGAAATATATAATCAAAATGGTTACAATTGACAATAGCGTCTTAAATTAAAAAAATATAGATACATTAATGACAGAATCCTTTCTCCACGTTATCCTACTCAAACAGTAAAAATATCATTATTTCAGCAGTGACTAAAGGAGATTTGCCCACATATTGAGAATGCAATGAGTTTCATTTGCAGAAGGTATTCTGATACAGTATTTGTGTGTGCTTCATAAAATTAATATCACATGCTTTAACGTATAATAAGTGGCAGACAATCCATAAGAACTGGAAATGTACTTTTATACAATGTAGCGCATTCGTGGAAATAAATAAGTAGCCATGACAAATAAACTTCTCTGAAGTGTAAACAAAGAAGATGATGAAAAAAAAATCCTTACTGAAAAACAATAACCTACTCTTATTATAAGAAAAATACACATCAATGAACCGAAACTCACGCTTAAAATGCTTCAACTCTTCATGAAACTTATGTATAAGTGTATTTTTGTAAATGCGCTGCAAAAATGTGTGCCGAATTAACCCATAGCAACATGTGCATTGACTTAAGACCTGGGAATGATGTGGTTCCTGAAATGCTCTGATGAAAAATTGGTGATTTGTACAAATCTTGTGGACAGAAAGCCACCGATAAAAAGAATGCACTTTTTTAGACCAGTTGTAAAAAATTATTCTGACATGTCTTTGAAGAGGTATTTAAGAAATTCTTCAAATATAATTGCCCTTAGTCTCGTGGAAAAAGCATTACTAATATAATAGCCCAAATCTGCCTCTCGGTAACGCTCTGACGTCAACAACAATAAAACATTTGCCAACAAACCAACAAGAAAACCAAGAACAACCATAGCACTGCGAGACGTTAAACAGCATTATTTCATCGTTAGAGCACCCAAATTTCAGTAATTTTAAATTTATAAAAGATTTTAAAAAGAAAATAAAAAATTTATTTCTAATTTCAAATTTAATAGTTCTAAAATAGTGGAATAAAATTTGCTATCGATTGATATAAAATTTATATCGCTATGATCAATAGTTCCCGAGAAATTTTAAATTATATTAATCATATATTTTAAATTAATTTCCGTTTTTTTAATAGAAAGTAGTAAATTGAGTTAGTACTATATCATGCGCGTGATATAGTTTGGACGCCACGATGCATCTGATTATTTATTGCAATCGTAATGATATAATTTGATAATATTTTTGGCAACGTTTGACAAGCAGAGAAGTGATTTGTTTTGATTAGAATTTCGAAAAAGAATTCCTTTGAAATTTTAACTTTTGACTTACGTTTGATAAGCTGAGAATTTCATGGTTATTGAATTATTATGTACATATTTTGCATACATTTTTTACTATAATTTAATACTTTACAATCATGACCGAATTTCGTACCGACGAAGAACCCATCGCAAAAAGACGGCAGATAACAAAGGAAAGGAAAGCAAGATGGTTAGCGAGGCAAAGCCAGGAATCGCTGGACAGAAAACACATCGAAGCCGAAACTCCAGCTCAATCTCAAGATCGCCGAAAAAGAGATGCAGCCGCAAAACTCGCCGCATCGAAAGACAAACTCCCAATAAAACTCAAGCTCGCCGTTAAAATTTACACAACGACATCTGAAGTACAAGGGAAATTGTTAAACAACGAAAAATACTTCACACGGAATGTTGTTTTTACCAAGAGGTTTTTTGAATAAAGAAATATGTAAATAAAAAAATATTTCCTGTCATAAAACATGTTTATTTTATTTGTTTTCAATCAATGTTAAACATTTATCTCGCATATATATCTATTTAAACACGTCAAATTTGACGGGAAATCTCTCGAATGAAGAGGCAATTTGCACCCGTCATACCATGCCGGGTTATTTTTCTAGTAAAATATAATATAGCAGAATCATCGTATTGTAGACAATAGCTTGATAATTCATCGTCACAATTTGATTTTCTTATGGGATTATCGTCAGCATATATCAACAGTTTCATGATTATGATGTCGTATCTATAGAGTCAGTCAAATAAAACCATATTCATGGTTTTATTTGACTGTCTTCATGGGCACGACAACATTATCAAAATAGTATTTGAGAGCAGGCCTGTTAGTACATAAATTTGTTCATTCCATTTAAAATGCCAATTATCATACAGGTCGCAAATGACAACGTTATAATTAAAGTGATTCTCTTAGATTTTATTGTCAGAGTGAAAGCCATAAGCACCTTTGTCATCAAAAATGTCCACTGGCCTTTTGATAACTAAGGAATGTGCTCAATTATCAAAAAACATTGACGAACATTCAGAAAGACAAAACTGCTACTGAAATTTAAGAAATATATAATTTACAACAATAAACTGTTACTGCTTGTCATCTACTAAAATAATCTGCCCTGCTTATCTGTGTTGGAATTTTCATGAATTTTGAAAGTTTGAGTTGCATGGCTTTCCGATCAGCCTGTATCTTGTTTCATATTATTTGTTAAGGTTTAATAGAAATTCCACATAGATTCATTTTAAATACATCGTTCAACTCTAAATAGACGTACACATTGAAGTGGAAAAAGTCATTATCGTAAGAAAGGGAACTGCGCACTAGTTTCACTTTCTGCTGGAAATTATTTTTTATTGAAACGGGAGCCGAATTGACCGCGCCCATCTTTCAATATTCATGACATATTCCACATATATCAACAATAGTCAAAGAAATAAAATAAGAAATGTCGGTCTTTTAAATTTTTTTCTATAAATGAAATATTCGCATTGGATAAATTATATTCTCTGAAGAATCTATCGAAATTCAATTCTTACATTTTGTTGCTCTTCATCGCCTTGTGATTTTCTTGATTAGAATAGCTTAATCTTGGAAATTTTTATTACCCAGAAAGAAAGGAATTTGAAATACCACCTGAAATGCCCCAAAAAGGGCTGTATGAGAATGCCAAAAGGCCGATATGGTCATAAAAGACAACACACAGAATAATGTGTTTCCCAAGGTAAAGATAATGAAAATACGGTTTTCATGCACAACAAACCACAAGAGTTTCGAAATGATAAAAGGCAACAGTGAATAAATATTAAATCAAATTCAGGCTTCAAAAAAAATGAGATAATACGAGAAGTTGCCAAATTTGGACCACTTGGACATTTTTTTAATGTACAGAGATAGAGAAGTAATTTCAATAAAAAAGCAAATACTAGAATTTTTGTACAGTTTATTGATCTTCAAAACAATGTAATTAACTTTTTATGAAATACACTTTAAAATAGAAAAGAATAGGTTTAAAAAATTATGTCATCGGGCCAATTAAGGAAACTGGTTGCCCAGATTGGACCAATGGCTTCTCAAATTCGTCCACCAATTCTTTTAAGCACAATTAACCAAAAATATTTTTGATTCACAAATTCAATCAAGCGTACAATGTTTAAACCAAAGTATAGCATTGTATGCACAGTAGTAGTTCTTTTTCTTCCTTCGTTTCCTCACTTATGATATAAAATCATGTAGCCTTAGTTTTTGTCCTTTTCGAACCAATATTTGACGTCTTTATTGTCCTCTTATTGTTTTAAACGTAGGAGTACGTTCCTCTCGTTGGGGTCTCAGGAAGAAATTTGATTCACACGCCAAAACGCCACAAAAAACATTGTATGGTAGATCCTCTGTATCTCAGTAACTACATATGTTAAAAACATAACTAATGTCTTATTTTAGAGATAAAAGGTAACAACAGAAGTTACAAAAAAAATGAAAATCGGAATTGTAGTTCAGCGACTACTGAGTCTCAAATTTGGGCAAAAATACGCATGAATTGGTGACGTGACGTATTGCGTAATGAACTATGAAGTAATTAATGTGGAAGATTTTGTATTAAAAGCCTTCATGAACAACGCTTTGAAGAGTAAAAATGATCAACAAGAGAGAAAAGCTAGCGGTGTGGCGATTGATAGGAATCTAAATACTGTAACAGATTGTACGCCTATCCATTTTACTGTGCATAACAAACGTCGATTAGAAGACACCGGCGCTGTAGATAGCTGTATGACCGCTATTACAATTAATGTTAGTCGCGTTGTATACTATTTTCTGTTTACATTCATCCGGGAGTAGATGCATCCCATTTGAAAATGTTCCTATTCAGCACACTTATAAAATATTCAGAGACAAGTTTGCTGATCGAAGAAGAGTTTCATATAGATAAAGATGTTCCAATTATTGTTATGGGTGACTTCAATGTAGATGTCAAAAGGAATGAGAAAGCGTTCGGTTTCATGAAGAAGAATTTTGAATTGAACATAATACCAACAAATTATCCTAGTACTCTGGGAATTCATATATTGATCCAACTTTTACAAGAAACATTAGTCCCGAATTATTAAATTATATATGTTACTTTTCATATCATCGACCGATCCTACACAGAATTGTAACATATCCACGAACGATTGAAAAATTCAAAGCAAAAGAATTGACATTGTAATATATTTTGTTAAGAAATAAAACAATTTTCATTGTAACCTTAGTTTCATTGCATTTAGTCAATTTTCCATACATTAGTATTTCAGAGAAACAAAATAGAATTGATAATAACTTCGAGAAACAAAAGATAATTGAGAGTAACTTCGAGAAACAAAAGAGTATCGCGAGTAACTTCGAAAAACAAGAGTATCGCGAGTAACTTCGAGAAACAAAACAGCATCGCGAGTAACAAAGAGAATCCGAGAAGCTTCGAGAAGCAAAAGAGAATCGCGAATAACAATGAGAAACCGAGAAACAAAAGAGTCACGCGAGTAAAGTAGTCCTACGCTTTTAACATCTGCGGCTGTTTGAAAAAGACAGCCTCCCGTCATTTTTTTCCTTCGGCTTGTCCCACTTCCAATTTATGAAGACTGTTAATGATTATAACTTCCCTCTAGTTCGAGATAACAGTTTCATTCATTTAAACGGTCCAATTTAGACAACTGTTTGTGACCCAATCAAAGCAACTTTTAAACAAAAACAAAAAAGTTCCCCTAACCATATTTTAAAACTATTTTAACGAAATTATTATGGGAAATTGTAGTCACACAAGTTTCCTATCTGAGAAAATAATAAGATATTTTCGTACTTACTTTAAAACAGCTTACGAACTATCTGTCTTTTGTTAAAAAATTTAATTGATAATATCTAAATCTAAACATTAGTTCCTTAACTCCAACCATGTAGCGCTTACTCTTAAAAATAATTCCATACGCCACATTTGCATCGTCGCAACGTAATTTGCCTATTTTAAGGTTCGAATATTCAATGGCATTGAAGTTATGTCCAATCTAGGCGCAAGTCCACATTCAACAAATTTCCCCTACTATTCCTCCATTTATTCTTCACGTCTTTTAAAATATTGAGTTCAAAACTTTATTTCTAATAGTAATTAACTTATTTTGCATCTTAAATGTACAGAGACGAAAATACGAGGATGGATCCAAAATAAAGTTTGCAAAGGTAATAAAAAATTATTTATTAACGTTAAACAGAAAATACAAAAGGGAATTAAGAGGCATACTCGCCGATCACTTTTCCACATAATCACCTAATCTATTTAGGCATTTAACTAATAGCAGGACCAACTTGTTTAATTCGGCTTGGCAGAAATCACGCCCTGGCCATTGAGCCAGTGCTCGGCAACTGTCTTCAGATCACTCTCTGAAGAGAACCGTGTTCCAGATAATGTCCAGGATGACACCATCACTCAACATACCAGGCCGTTTGCGTCGGATAACTTCACGATGGCCCAATGATTATTTCTCTGAAATTGAAAGAACACTTATCTGGAACAAGGTTCTCTTTGTAGAGTGATGTGAAAACAGCTGCCGAGAACTGGCTCCATGGACAGGACGTGATTTCTGCTAAGTCGGGTTAAACATGTTGGTCCTGCGTTCAGATAAATGCCTAAATAGATTTGGTGATTATGTGGAAAAGTTAACGGCAGGTATGCCTCTTCATTACCTTTCGTATTTTCTGTTTAATGTTAATAAATAATTTTTTATTACCTTAATAATTTTTTTTATCCATCCTTGTATTATAACTACAAATGCATGTGATTCCAGCAATTATAATATTAAATAATTTTATTTGATCTGTTATCATCTATTATATCTATCTATCCATCTATCACATCAATTACAAAGTTTAAAAAATAACATAATCTTCCACAAAAAAAACGAACTTTTGAAATAAATCAATAATTGTTGAAAGCACCTTTCAATGAGACTTGTCCCCTCAAATTCTCTGCTCGTTCACTATACACCTCAACATGTCTTCCATTCCTGGGAATCCTTTTTAAGAACGGTATACAGTGAAACCTCTCTGAGCGGCCACCCCTCCGTTCCGAGAAACATTGGCCGCTCTGAAGGGTTTTCTTTATAATTACAAGATAATTGCTATAATACATAATATAAACAAATCTGACACATATTTCTTATTTAAAATGAGGTTTGAGACTTATCTAAAGAGAAAATAGTACTTTATTTAATAATTTTTTACATTTTTTGAAAAAAAGATACAATTCGTGACTGTTTTAGGTGTTTACCCTTCTCGGAAAAAAACCATTTTTCAAGTTCGTTTTTCAGTTTAAAAAGTAAATCTCAAATGGGATGGGCGAACCCACCCGGCGGCCGTTCAGAGGGGTTGGGTGGACGTTGCATAGGGGTTATTTTAACATTAGGTCTATGGGCCGAAAAATCCGTGCCACGAAAAATTGGCCGTTAAGAGGGGTGGCCGCTATGCAAGGGTGGCCGTTCGAAGAGGTTTCACTGTATAAATCTTACGGCGAATTTTTTAGCTCTTTTCTATTCTTTCGATTCGTCGACTTTTAAGATGGATTTCAACTTTGGGAACAAAGTCCACAGGGTCAAAGTTAGAGAGTTATGCTTTAGAATGTTTTGATGCGAAACTGAACGATCCAGCAACTCCTAGTTAGTTGTGGCAAGATGCAAATTTTGCTGTAACGCAGTGCGTCTGACAAAGTTACTTGAAATGGGCTTCTGCTGATGCCAAGACATTTAAACGATGATTTGCATGAATCTGTTGGCTTCTACTTATTTAAACATGAAAGAAGCAACATTAACTTGTTTGACATATCAAATAATAAAAATGTGAATACTCCATTTAAACGTTTTATTCCTTTCTTTTCGAGAAAAATCTATCTACAAAGGAAAAATCAACAAAATTCAAAGAACTACATTTTTTTACTGTTGCCACACAAAAATATAATATGATGAACAAAGTAAATATGATAATAAATAAATGTTATAAATAAAAAGAAAAGATATTCACGAACAAATGTTAAATGATGCTTGAGCTATAATTCAGCCACTACAAATCAAATCACGCACTTCCTAAAAGTGAAGATCGTCCATTGACGTGAAAAGGGATCAAATTAGGGATCGTTTTTTTTGAATGTCATACCCGATTTGAAAGGCTAAAAATAACCTCTTTATAAGTTTGTAATAACATCTAAAAAGTTTTTAGTAAAAGCTTTTGCCGATTTTCACAGAAATTCGTTGTTCTGCCATTTTTGAATTATTAATAATCGCCAAATAACGAAAACATAAAAGTAACATGTTTTAAACCAAACTTTACCTTAAGATCAACTTTAAAATAATTAAGTTTCTTTACAGCTCAGAGCGAGTAAAGACAACATTAGTAGACGATAATATTTAGGTGAAAAGTGCTACGGAATGGCATTAGCATCAAATTAGATGTTAACTTTTCCGTAGAATTATAAGCTTCTAAGAATAAACATGAATTGGTGTTCGTCACATGTATTCGAAATTCCCCAGAAATTCGATGTCAATCTTTATAAAACATATTTCGAACGGTTTCCATTTGTGTAATTTTCTGGTTATTGGACAGGAGTTTTCTTAAAATCTTGTTTATATTAATGTGTCAAAGAATTTCACTTTAACAATGGTACATTTTAATTTAATTTTTTTATTCAGATAATAATTATTCAAAGTTTCCCATCAGAACTTCGTTATTTATTTTTAATATCACGAAACCTTTGTACACCATGCAGCATAACTATTTATGAATAGAGACTTTCTGAAAGTTTGACTTTGATTGCAACAGGTCTACGATGGCCCAGTGAAAGAGTCTAGTTAAATCAATATTTTCTTCTTTCGTTTTTCGAAGCATTGAGACTTATTACCTTAATATTCAATGAATGAATATTAATACACCTTGAATAGCCTATGTTTCCACTGAAATTAAGTTTAGCATTTCCTGTTTATTTTCATTTAATAATTTGCATTGCATTGTATTTGAATTGGCAACACACTTAAGTTATGGTTGGAATCCTTAAATCGGGGAAAGCTCGTTTGCTGTGGTTTGAGTTAAATTATAGTAATTTTAATAAAAATAATTATGCGTTATTCATCTTTGTGATGTACATATGGATCATTTGATCAATTAATTTCAACTTGTTCTTGTAAATAGCCTCATTAATCTTTATATGTCTAGTGATGTGATAATAAACTGAATCTTTGAAAACGAAAGTATAAGTTCCAAGTCATTACAGCTTATATTAAATGCATTTCTAGATAGACTATTCTTTTTTTATCTCACAGCACATTTGAAGACAGTTCTCCATTTAAATTATAATGATAAAAATGCAGTAAAAACTGTAATCCATTTATAAACTCAAAATCATTAATTATTTTTTGCAATAAAAGACTAATAAACATCTTCAAAAAGCTAATATTTGTTTATTTTTCTACTTAAAATAATTTAATATTTTTTTAACATCACGTTCACGGCAAGGTCAAATTTCGAGGGTATGCTCTTAAATTTTCTTCCAAGGATTCTAGCTAAGAACATGTTTTGTTTTTAATAAAGTTTCCTGCAGAAAACTTGCTTCGCACAAATACAGTGTTAGCATGGAAGAATTAATTTTTTGCGTTTTCTCACCAACATTTTAGATAACGTCCCATTTCTTATTATTTATTTCATTTCTTCCCTCTTTCTTATCTCTTTTCATGGAATTTTCAGATTTTAAATAATCAGTATGAAAATTTGGGTTCGGAATATTGGAATATTTTGGGCCGCACTATTTAAGGACTTCATTTATAAAGATGACGCTTTATTTTTGGATTAGCAGAACATATATTTTCTTGTTTACCAGGTATTTTTATAATTATTTTTTCTTTGTGTGTGTGTGCTCGCGTGCGTGCTTTTTTTGTGTCATCTCGCCGTCCCTTGCGTTATTATGGGTCCCTCTAAGAGGGGCACGCCATAGAGATTAAGAATCACTGCCATTAAATATAGCCAAAAAAAAGTTGCACTATTTTTTATTCAGTTTTTCAATTGCAGTCTTTTGTTAGTTCAGTTAATTTCTTTCTTTTGTAATATTTAACTAATTAGCTATTAATTAATTATTATATTAATATTAATAAGTTAAAACACAGTTGCACAAACGCACAAAAATATTTTACATTCACAGGTCTAGATACGTTATATAAAATGCGTATGTAGGAAAAAAATTTTCAAATTTTATATATAATAAATGTAAATTTTTCAACAATAGTAATGTAAATTTTGTTCTAATAATGACTGACACTCCTACTATTCTTTTACAGCTCAACAGTTTAAAATTGGTTTTTCAAACAACAGATGAAGAAATTTTAGATCCATTTGGTGTCAGGGTTTTGAAAGCTGTTTTTTATAATCATCATTCCAGTTTTCTTGGCAGGCCCTGTAATTTTTTAATCTAGAATGCGCCTCGAATTTTTTTTCTTTTTCGCAAGAGAATCTGCTACAGGAAGCGTGCTTTAAAGGATAAAGAAGAAATGGGAAACCTTCACAGGGAATTTTCTTCTGAATGCGAAAAAGAATGCTGCCCACCACACGCGTTTGCGAGGACCTTGAATTCCGATCATGGATGATGTGCAAGGTTAAGGTAAAAAATAGAGCACAGCTCTTTGTTTTATGACGGGGAGCATTCAGAATTCAAAACACTCCCCTTTCTCTGAGAGAAACTTCTGATGATGAAAGAAAAGGAGAGCTTTTGATCATAGTGCTGTCCTTGGTAATGTCTTTTTCAGTGGTTTAATCAATAGCCAAGCACCATGCAGTCATTCCTCATTTTAGGGTTAAATGCTGAACCTATGCAAGTAACTCTTAAGTTGAGAGTAATTACTTTCAATATAAATCGGAATAATAAATGTACCCATTGAAATTTGAAATTACAACTGCATCAGTAATATATATGCTACGGTCAATAAGGGTAATCGGTTATTATGCATAATCACCACGGTAATGATGCATAATAACCACGTAAAAAATCTTGTTATTATATATATTAACCGATTTCTCACATTGACCGTAACATACAAAAAAACGACGTTTAGCGATTTGTGATCGGCGTGAAGCGTGAAACTTGTGTAAAAGCAGCTTCATTTTATTCTTTAAAAAAATTGTGGATAAAACAGCGACGAAGAAATCGTGCATCGCTTAAATAATAATTTTCTACATGGAAACTAAACTCTCTTTTTTTTAAGTTAATTTAAATAAAACTTTTAACTCGGTGATTGTCACTATAACAGGCACGTAGCTAACTAATAAAAAAATTAATAATCACATAAAACTATTTTATACAAATTTTGGAAAATACTTCATTTGATCCATATTAGACACGACATTTTGGAATCTAGTAAAACTCCCTCTAAATTCGCATACAGAGCCAACTTTAAATATTACAAAAGAAATTACTAAAAGCGCAATTAAAATCTGAAACAATAAATGTTTCATCACGTTATTTATCTTTTAAGAATGAGTTTTTAAATGCTGCAAAAAATGTAGACATACTTCCATTTTAAGCGCCTTGTTCGTCATAAGTGAAATGGGTCAAAGAAATTTAGAGGTGCTTTGAGATTTGAAAGGCTGAATAAAACACAACCAAGATAATTTTAATCAACACAAATCATGTCTTACAAAACTGGATTAGAAAAATGTCTTAAACAAACCGTTGCACTTGTATTTTGGAGAAATCTTTATTACCAAAATGAGAAAGTATCCATGAAGCTGTTTTTAAGAACGGAACAACGTTGAAAACCATAAATTAAATGGTATTCGATCGGCAATGGCATAATGATAAAATTTTAAACTATCATCAAGCAGAATCAAACAACTGATTTTTATCAACATTTAATCGAAAACATATTCCTAAATTCGATTTATTGAAACTCTCTAATACAGGACTCTTAAAGTATCCCTGTTCACAGCACTATAGAGGGGAAAAACCAGTGTTTATCTTTGTGGCATGCATTTAAAACATAAAAAACGAATGATGCCAATACAATGCATGTACCAATTACATTTCGTAATTAATATGTGCCACGATTACTTCTGAATTGTGTAAATACTTAAGAGAAATACCCTATTTTCACTTATCGTCCATTTTTTAAACTTTTTTGCATTATTCTTTCCCCCTTCCATTCCGAAAAGCAGACCACCATGATTTATCGTTCTTATAACAACTGTTTTCTCCCTGTACAATACTCTGAATAGGGAAACTTTAACTATAAGCGCCTATATTAATAAGGCATTGGCTCGCTGACGCACACAGTTGCCATAACAGTTGATTTTACTCTCAGGACTAGGTTAGATTCATTTATGTTGTTTCCTGGCATTCTCTTTCAGAATTTATTTACAAAGAACACATATTATAAAGTTGCCACTACACTTAATTTTACTCTCAGGACTAGGATATATTCACTTCTGCTGTTTCCTGGCATTCTCTTTCAGAATTTATTTACAGGGCCACATGTTTATACGCAAGATCGATGGTTGTATAATGAGGAAACCAAAGGATACGATAAACGATTTGAAGGACAACCTATATGAAGAAGACATATATGTAATGACGGGGTGAGAATTAATGATACATAATTTCCGAGAACAAGCCACACCTCTCCAGGCAAGATGTTTATTACACTCTTTTAGGTGCGTTTCCTAACTGCGGTCCGTTTCATCGGTTAGGAAATAATGGAAAACAAAAATGATATTTTCATTGTTTAATATGATATTTAAGAAAGTCAAGAACATGATTTATGAATCTTTAATATTAACAATTTTCTTGAAAACTGAGTTAAAAATATAAAATATTTTCATAATTAATAGTAGAGTTAAATTAATTTTTCTTAGATTTAAAGTCTACAAAAGCCCATGATGTTTTAAAAAGTCGTTAAGCTGCTATTTTTAAAACCCGTTTCTTTTCATTGCTACGCATGTGCCTTCTGAAATTCCAACTGAAGAGCAAAAAATTGTTGGTTATTTTGAAAATAAGCATTATATAATCTAGTAAATTCGTGGATTCGTTAATGAAAAATTTAATGTTGATAGCCTTGAGATTTTAGTATCAATCTCCGAAATTTCCATTTATTGACTGTGACTATAAAGATGGAGCTATTTTCACCGAAAAATTATAGAAGATTTTTTTACTCTCGTTTTAATCAAAAAATATAAGACAAAGAAGAAACATATAAAAAATGAGTGCATGCCACTTCTCCACAATCTATGAAAGCATTGCAAATATTTTTAAAACCTATAAATAATATATTTTTAGCCCCTATAAATAAAATATGTTTACCCACGTTCAACAGAATTCGGATAAAAAAATTATTAGAGGGCTTGGTATATTTTAAGGAAGCAACTAATTCACGATTTTGACGGAAAGCGTTTGTGACATCTGGCTCAAGCATCCGAAGGTTGAATGAGTCCTTTTTAAAGTTGAATTCTTTTCTGGTCTCTCAGTTATGACTGAAAGATTAATTTATGGTTAGAATGTTACCAGAAAATTCAGTTTTCTGCTCTGCACTTTTTGGGTCTGCGATTAGCGCCTTAATCATATTAAGTAGAAGGTAGATCTGACAGAAATTTTGACAGAGTTCATCGCCATCTTAAATTCCAAATCAAAAATTTAAATATTTTGAAGAAATCCAAACAATACTT
>BGPR01012737.1:21185-43853 GCA_013235015.1 Araneus ventricosus | reverse complement strand
ACTTTGAAGCATATTATTGCACAAAAACCATTTTTTCACCGCTTTAAGCTTTTAAAAAATTAGCTTTTCAGTTATACTATTTTTTTTTTTTTTTTGCCTTACAAATGTTCCTTTAATTTACTTTTCATTGTTTTAATTACTACTGCCATGCACACATGTGTTGTGCCAATATGAAATGCATTTTTCGTGTATATGTTGTGATTGCTAAATGACTGAATAAATTTTTAAAAATATAAAGACGGACAATTCAAGCTTAAAACATTATCATGCTAAAATGTTTTAGACTAGAGGCTGAAACCTCTTTTATTTGTTTATTTTTTGAAAATATACATCATTTTGAAACCTCAGTTTGAAGCAATCTTTAACATTTCTAAGAAATTGATTTTTTTTTTTTTTTTTGAGGTTTAAAAAAGTTTTCTAAAAGAACAGTTGGTTTCATGTTGAATTTTTTCTGTCTGTCAAGGATTTATTTGACAAAAAATTATCTTAGAATCAGAAGTGATGCTATAAAGAAACTGACATTTCAGACTATTGTTAATGTTGGCTTTTTGATTGACATTCATAATACTTCTGAGACTGAACAAACATTTATTAGAACATTAAAAAAAAAAACTATTACACTTCGTATCTGCGTACATCCTAACTTCGTTCAACCATACTCGTACTCATCTCTCATTTTAAATCAAACTAGCTATATGGCCCGGCGTTGCACGGGCTAAATCGAATAATACCTGAGGTCACGTGACACATGCCTAATGTGTGTTATAATATTGTTGAAGTGTGTTGTATTAGTGTTTTCACTTCCTGCTTCAGCTGGGTGTAGATGAGAGGTCCTGTGATAAATTTGGCCATGAATTCTGAAGCAATACGCTCCTCTTCCTGTAGATGATACAATCTGTGCACCCATTGAAGCACTGGAACGACCTTATGTTATTTTTGAAATGCACTGATAATTCATCGGAGCCATCCATCAATCCTTTCATTTCCACTGGATAAACTGAAGCCTGCTCAATTATATTTCCATTATGACAACAATGAGTGTAAAGTCCTCTGGTATTCTTTTCATCCCGGAAATACAACCCTCCGCATTTCAGACAGAGATTGTCCATTTCTCCGCAGTTGTGTTCTTCAGTTCAGAACAGTTCTAGCTGCATAAAAAGTTTGTATCTGATGGTGATTTTGTCCTTCAATAACATTTAGACGGCGTTCTCTTGCATGTTGTAGCATGGCTGACAATCGGCTATTTCTTTGTTCGTCTGTTCCTTCAGCTCTTCTCTGCTGGCTACGTTGTCCCATTACTGCCAACCGGCTATTTCTTTGTTCATCTGTTTCTTCGGCTCTTCTTCTCTGGCCACGTTGTGCCATAGTTGACAATCGGCGGCTTTTTTCTTCTTCAGTTTCAACAGCTCTCCTTTCACGTTTAATAATTGCCTCCCATCTACTGGCAGCATCCCTTGTAATTCCTCTTTTTCTTTTAGGCATCGGAAAAAGCGAGAATTGAACAAAGCAAAAATAGTAACTTCCAAATATCAGCTTAAAATAGAAGCTTTCACAAATATTTAAACTTTATCATATCAATGAATAATGATTAAAATCACTAACATAATTAATCTATATCTTTCGGCACATAACTTTACAGAAATAATACACCCTTTTTAATTTCGTTAAAATGATTTTGTTGGACGTTATATCACGGGATTAAAAAAAAGAATTTATACACTTTCAACAATACATTTTTTTCATTTCTGTCAGCGTCACTTTTTTATTGTTGTTGTAACAATGTTCTTTAAAGTAAACGACTTCAACAATAAAATAAATTTTGAATTGCGCTGTAACAATGAAAAGTATTGTTATAAAGTATCCGAAACAATAAAAAGTATTGTTGCAAATTAGTTTTTAATTAATATCTTTTTCACTAATTAAAATTTCGATATTTAAATGGCCGAAATGGATTCCTTGAATTATTCCCCATCTTTTGGTACTTTCCGCGCGCTTCTCCGTTCGGCGGTTCGTGAGAAGATAGAAGGACATGCATACATACGTTTGTTTAACTTGAACTTGAATGATAGGAGTTATGGGATTTGAAGCAACAAGGGCTGTAATCCCCTACGTTTGTTTACCTTCAAATTTTAATAGGATAGATTCAAAGTAGGTAAACATCTGACTGTTGCCACTTATCCGATATCATACACTGTTATAACAATAAATAAATTAAAGTCATGCTTTTGTCGGGCATAAATATTAAATATGCGTACATTAAATATTAATTTTTATATGTAATACTTTTGTTGAGTTTCTTCAAAAAGTCTGAATTTTTGTTATATGTATGAGGGCAAAGCAAAAAAGAATGAGAATACATTTGTTGTACTTAAAATAGGCAGAGTTGAACTTGATATGGTCTTTTTTAAAGTAATCCTATTCAGTTGTTCACACTTGGCCAAGTGTGCCTGCTAGTTCTGGAATACAGGCTAGAATCCTGTCTTTGTTAGAACTATCTCTGCCTTCTTCAAAAGACCTGTTGGTGAGCCATATCTCTGTCTCTGCAGTTCTAATTTCAAATAAGAGAACAAAGAAATAATCACACAGAGCTAGATCTGGTCTGTATGGAGGGAGGGGAAACCTCTGTAGGACACCATCTTTCTGTTAAGCTAAGTATTGTGTAACAGCAGGGAAAACAAACTAGAAGTGTCTTCACTTGTAGTTATCTTTCAAATTCTTCAGTATTTTCATGCAATACTGCCTTGTAACTATTATATGTAGAAATACTTCTTACTAATAAACCATACCATGATAGTAATTTTTACTATGATCTGGAATCCAAATTTTGCTTTCCAGATCATAGTAATGAAGTCAACTCTCATCACTAATTAATGATGGATTTCATGGTGAATTCATCATATCTTATCAGTTTCTAAAGCTTGTGACACACCTGCAGTCTTGCCTGCTTTTATTCTTGAAGTAGAGTTTTAGTACCCATCTAGCAGAGAGGTATCTAACATTCAAGCTGTGTTGCAGGATGGTGAATGCGCTACTATATGAAATAAGTAATTTGTCTGCAAGTTTATTGAGTGGTGGCCTTGTGTTAAGGTCTCGGCTTTGGGACCAGAGGGTTCCAGGTTTGAAACCCGACTCCACTGAAGGCCTGTTGCATGTTAAATCATACGTCGAGGTCAAACATCCTCTCGTTGGTGTGGTGCAGAAGTTTGGAGAGGGGTACCAGCTCTGGTGTCATCCTCGTCATCTGACCGAAGTTAAAATTACGAGGTTACTATTGTCCCACAATAGCCCTTGTGTTGCTTTAAAATGTGATGTTAATATAACTAAAGTAAACTCATTGGGTGTTAATCAGTAATCCTCTCAAATAATAGTAGCAACTGCATTTATCATAAACGCATTTAATTTGCTATATGGAACACCCAAACTCTCTAACTTTAAAATTGAAACACAATTATTTTGAAATTCTTTTAACCATTAAAATTATTGTGGCAGGATATTTTTGTCTGATGCCTGCTACATTTATGTATTTCTGTGGTAGATTTCTGAAGATGAATTCAAAGTTGTATACTGTTCATGGCAAATTGATTCCATTTTGTAATAGGTGAATGATGACTAGTTGATATTTCTCAGTTCAATATTGTCAAGTGAATGCATAGATACTTTTAAAAAATGTTTTAATAAGTCCTATGAGAATTGATCATTGTATCAAAAAGTATTTTTGCATTGTATTTTTAACCACATGCTAAAAAATAAATTTATTCTCACTCTTTTTACTTTTGTATGCGTTAGGGAAAAAAGTGTCTGAATGAGGATGAGAAAACACATTGGGAGAATATCCATTAGCAGAATCTCCAATGTATGTTATTTAGACTACTAATGTGTAGGAGGCTTGCTTTTTTTTATAATTCAAGGTTCTATCTGTTGTTGCCTTTGGTTCATTTACTGTTCCATTATTTTTTCTGAGTAATAGAAGATCCTAATTAAGCAGGATAAAGAAATATCAGAAAAATTTACATGTGCATGCTCAGTGGCAAATCCAGGATTTTGGTGTGGCTGAGGGCATTAAAATTTTGTATTGCCGTGACCTCATGACTTATGTAATTCAAATCACTTTAAATTTTCTCTCCTGACAATAAAAATCATGAAAGACACTACAATACTTTTGATAATTTAACAAAAACACAACAAAATAACTAACCAAAACAATGTTTTCGACCATGTTAACGCTACAAGTGCGAGTGGAATTACTACAAAAGCAGGAAAATTTTTGAGTCCATCAAGCCAGAAAGTAATGTTGTCACTTTAAAAAGAAAAGAAAAAGGGGATAAAGCACAAACTACTGGGGAAGTAATTTGAAAAAAATCATGAATTGTGGTTTAGCTTTGGGGGGGGGGGGGGCCACCCCCAACCCACCCCCCCCCCGGGGGGGGGCGGGGGGGGGGGGGGGGGCGGCAACCCCATACCCTCCCCCACAGTGGCGAATCCAGGGGAGGGGCTATCGGGCTGCAGCCCCCTCCCAGAGCTAAACCAAAATTCTTGATTTAATTTAAAGTTACCACAACTGTTTGACCTTAATTTTCATTTTAAACGAAGAGCAATAAAATCATGACAACATTGCTTTCTGACTTGACAGGCTCGAAAATTTTCCAACTTTTCTAGTCATTCCACTTGCACTTGTAGCGTTGGTGCGGTCAAAAACATTTTTTGTTCAGCTATTTCATTGTATTTTTTATTAAATTATCGAAAGTATTGTAATGTTTTTTATTATTCTTATTGTCAGGAGAGGAAAGCCTGTAAAGTTAAAGTGTTTTGGTTTATATAAGCCGTGAGGTTTGACATTCGTCACTACGATACAAAATTTTTATGACCTCAGCCCCCCCCCCCACCCGAATCCTGGCTTCGCCCCTGTGCATTTGTATACATGAACATTCTGATCAGACTCCTCACATTTAAGTATTAAGTTCTCAATCAGTATTCTATTTGTGTAATCATGAGCTCTAGAAATATAAACATGTACCAGTATAGTATATGTATGTAATGCAATAGAATCAAGTTGTCTCTGTAAATTTGTTAAATATTTATTAATTAAGCTTGTATTTTTAATTTACAGTGAAATTTCATCATGAATACTGTGGAAGCGCATTTTTGTGGCATGTCTTCACAGAGTAATGTTTATGGCCTAACATCTTTGTTCACGGGTGAAAGTTCTCATAAAGTCTTAGTTGCTTCTTCCAAAAGGACAATTTATTGCATAGAATGTTCCAAGAATCAACAAAGTGTCATCTTTTCCACTCGTGAGGTTCAGTTTACCTATATTCCAGGTAATAATTTCATTTTATGTGCATATGTAGAAATGGTTATAAATATCTTTTTTTATAGTTGCAGTTTTATGTATTAGTTGTGTGAAATTTTGAATTGAATAATGATTTTCTTCAGTTGTTGCCTATTCTTGTTGATATGTTTGCTCTATTGTGAAGTTAAATTATTATCCTTTCATATATAATTGTAAATCATTATTCTGCTTTATTATTTGGGTAAATTCCAACTTACCCTTTGAGACAAACTTTATTATTATTATTTATCTTTAAAAAAATACATGGCTCAAGTTCTATCACCCGACAATAAAATATTTTATATTAAAATTTTTTTTTTTTGCCTTTAGTTTCTTCACAGAGGGTAGTGATGATGTATGTCCTACTGTCCGTCAAGCAGCTTATGTATTTCCCTACTTCCCCACTAGGAGAGGGGGCAGGAAGAGCAAAATCTCTGGGGTAGGTCCCAGAGGGGGGCCCACCGTCCCGGGATAATGGAAATTATATTTATTTTCAAGAGTGTTTTATTTTTTATCCATGACAAATGGAACACAGTTATGAGATGAACTATATTTATTTATTTTTACTGAATACATAACACATATTCTTATTATATTAATATGAATTACGAAAGGTAGCTAAAAGTCAGATTGTTGTAGCAATTCTGGGCACTGGAAGAAAGAGTTTTGTTTGCTGATTAGTCATAACAGTTATAATTCATAAAGGGAGGGTTAGGGAAGGACAGATTTCAAATTGTGATATGCAGGGATGCCACCTACCTATTAGTTGCTCAATTAACCACTTAATTTAACAGCCCGAGAATACTCGTGCATCGAATTATCGAAATTTTAGTCTTATAAACTAAAATTGAATCATTAATTAGCTTTATAATTTGACACAAAAAATACGTAGCATCCATAAACATCTTGAGTATCCTAGGCCTTCTTAGATGAATGAAAACGACAGCCCGTTTCCAAAACAGGAGGGGTTATCTTATTAGATAGCAAAGAAAACTATTAAGTTAAGTGGTTAACAGTCAAGTGCCATTGTCATGATTAATCAGCAGACATTGTTCATTTATTTGCTATTTGCGGGTATTTGTTTTTTTGAATGAGGGTCTACCTGGGTGGGTGTGTGCTCATATGCTAACAGTTTTCCCCAGGGCTTGGCTTGGCTCTTTGTGTTCCTTGTTCCTTTGAAACACTTCAGTGACTAATGTCAGTGTTATTTCTGAGTTACATTGAGAGCAGATAATTGGTTATTCAGCCCAATTTCTTCAGATGCTTCAAAAGATTATATATCTGTCATTGTAATAGATTTTTCCACAATTGATAATCAAATGTGACAAGCTCTTCTATAGGATTTTTATGGATGTCATCCTCTTGGAAAGTCTTGGAACAAAACCACCTACTTTCTATTGGTAAAATCTTGCTCTCCTCCTGCAGCATAGACTTTTCTTTGAATATATCCAGTGACCCAATGAAGCTATATGCAATAAACGGTACTTTTCCGTTTCTTACAACCATTCTCTTGGCGACTTGGCTCGCGTTTAGTTCACAATTGGCGACATTTGCGCCCGGCTAACGGAAAATTGCTTCGCTCTTGGCGACTTGGCTGTTCACAATTGGCGACATTTGCGCCCAGCTAACGGAAAATCGCTTCGCTCTTGGCGACTTGGCTCGCGTTTGGTTCACAATTGGCGACATTTGCGCCCGGCTAACGGAAAAGTACCCAATAAACATACCTTAGGAAATGTGGAGTTAGTTTTTAAAAAGCAGCAGGAAATGCTAAAAGAAGGGGGGCACTTGTACATTTAGTCTTGAGGGTTAGTGTAAGACTTCAATGTACTCTCTGCATTCACGATACTTGCAGAAACATATATTTTCATCCCGTCATTAATTTATTGAGAAAAAATTCCTAAAACAATCCTTCCCACAGCTGAATATAATAAGAGACTGTCAAACTGAGAATATTCCTAAAAAATGCTGCACGTTTAGTAGCACAGACAGAAAAAAGAATGAAAAGCTAACAATATGGCACCTAAAAAAAGGAATATCTTTATTTATCTCTTGGAAATTCTGGTTTGACATTTTTAAAAAATACATACATACTTTTGGAGAATTATTTTTTTTCTCCGTTAAATACTTTTATTTTGATGTGCTTTGATAATAAATATATAAATTATTTTTTTGTATAGGTATTAATCTTAATATACTGTTAATGGTAATTTATATAAAATCCATTTAAAATATCTTTTATAGACAGCTTTGTCTAAAAATAAACTTACTAAGGCAAATAATAATTATTTTATTGCTTTTTCAGAGAATTCATTCGTTAGTACTTTTGTTTTATGTTTGAAAAACATTCAGGACTTTTTTCATACATAGTTGTTTTTCCCTTCAATAACAAATGCAAATGATTCTATTCAGAAACATTTTTCATAATGGATCTCTTGTCCAAAATAAAATTAATAATTCTAAAGATTTCAAAAAATTCTGCATTATCTCTTATGAGATACTGACCTTCTAAGTAGAGAGTGAATCCAGGAGAATTTCTATGTAATCTTCGTCATTATCAAACTAGCTGCTTTAGCGACCAGCTTGATCACTGGAAATAAAATTCCATCTCAATCTCTTATGCATAATTTTATATTCATGGCTCCCTTAACCAAGTAGTTTTAAACTTCAAATTTCTATAGACATTTAACCCACATTCTTTTCTTAGCCTTGCATTTGTTCTGTTCCTTGTCTACTTTATCGTATAATATGCATTCGATATCAACGTTAAATTGGTGCAGGACATTTTACATTCAGCAGCATGCTAATTGGCTTAAAATATGCTAATAAAGAGTTACAACATAGCAACGATAATCTTTCAGTTTACTGGATTATTTCATTATATACTTGCTAACCTGAGGACTTCCTTTACAGATTTCACAGAAAAATTGATCAAATAAAAGAAAGTAAAATCCAGTAAGATATTTTCTTAGCTTTCAACAATGGAAGAGAAACATGGCATTAAATATTTGTTTAAACAATAAAAACGGGTTGAAATGCATTGCAACAATGAAAAGTATTTTTGTAAATTGTCAAAAAATATTTTAAAAAATTTATTAAAATTAGAGGAAAAATCGTACAGCAACTTAATTGATATCATTGGAAAGGTAATTTTTTGCACTTTCAGGTGGTGTAAAAATAATTTTTGTGGTTTAATATGTTCGGAAGTTATTGAGGAAAAACGCCGAAATTTTTCTTAAATTTTAATTAATTAAAATTCCAAAGAAAGGGGCTCTGAACTGCACATTCCCACCCTCCAAAGTATGTTTGTGCCAAATTTCATAGCTCCAGTGGTGTGCCCTGTAGAGCACCAACACATGGACCTACACACATTCTCTTTTATTATTAGTAGAGATAGCAGTTATTATTAAGGTATATTTAGTCTGATTTCTTTAATGATATCAATTTCAGAAGACAGTAAATATAGAATTTGCATTTTTTTCTCTACTCTTCTCACCTTTTTTAGCTTGACTCAACTTTAATGAGGTTCTCGAAGAATTATTTTAGTGATTCTTTTTTATTGGTTTCTGTTATTTTATCTGCAATTACTTAAAAAAGTTTTTCATTTATAGGAAATGCAGAAATCATATCTATGGATGCTTTTAATCAAGCTTGTCATATACATGATTTTGTTGTAGGGATAACATTTATTAAAGTAAGTTTGTAAACACCTTATTCCATGGTTTATATTCATAGCATTAAATAATTTATGCGCAGACTCTTTTATAGGCGATGCAATGCTTCATCATTATGATTGTTAAGACATGAAAAACTATTGATCTAAGATTATTTAATAAAAGATGAGCTTACACCTGCATTTCTTTTTGATTAAAGGAATAATACTCTATGAGAATTAATTTCATTACAGCTATACAAATTATAAAATTTCTACAAATTTAAAAATATTTTAATCTAAAGAAATTATTTTGTGATATTTCAAAAATTTCTTATGTAGTAAACTTTTTAAAGTTATACAAATGATGACTTAAAATTTGATATTATTTTATCCTTCAGTTGCTTTGAGTTGTGAAGTATGGTACAGCATCTTTTTTCATATAAGAAATAGATTATTGCTCAGGAAGAAAATATATACTGTTACTGATATTATTAATTTGGATGAAATGCATTGTTTGCTGAATCAGCATATTTTCATATTCTTGAAAATGGGCTCACAATGTTCCAAACTACTGCTTTGAGTCATTAAAATCAAGGCAGATTGAACACTGAACAGCTCTTCATGGAAACAATTATTGTACATTGGATGGTTGGCAGTCTCTGATAATTTATTATTACCCTCTAATCAGAACATCCTTTGAATAACTGCTTACTTAACATGTACTTTAGTGGTCATAATGATAGAGATTCCAGTTAGAGGGTTAAACCAGACTAATTTTATTTTTTGAGTCATCCTTCAGGATCCACTCAAATTTAGACTTGAAATATTCATTATGTCTTCAGAATAGTATACATAGTATCTGTGTCTGCCTTTTCCAATTTTTCAGAAACTGAATCTCTTTTAAGTATATAAATATATAAAAAAAAAACTTTTGAAACGTATCTTTAATATGCTCAAATGGTATGCCTTTAGACTCAAATTCATATTTAAAATTCACAATTATTTGTCGTATCTTAAGGAACTAACTATATTTCTTCTCAACTTGTCTAATAATTTTGTTTCACTTTTTAAATGTATAAATTATTTCAAGAGATAAATCTTGACCCAAAATAGAATATTCTGTTTACAATGTCCAAAGCAAATCATTATTCCTTTGGTTCTCCTTCATTGGAACCACATGTGGTCAGAGATGATAGCCTTTGCAGCTAGAAATCCCATAACCCTGTTCAATCAATCACTTGTGTTGGCACTGAAAAAATGGAAGAGATGCAAATGTGAAACCAGACTATCCCAAACATTTTCCAAATAGTTGAAATATTTTTTTAAAGGTAGCTGAGGTGCAGGCAGAGAGGCTGTGTTAATTACCTTTGTTAGATATAAGACTTTAATTAGAGACATGATATTCGATTCTTGACTGTGGTCCAGACTGGATGTAACCAGGAAAGTTTGGCATACTTTCACACATGATACTTATGTTTCTTAGTTGATGACTTTGCTTATGACATGTCTCAAACTGACATTTAAACTACTATATATACTTAAACAATACTTTGATTTCATTTTTAGTTGTACATATTTTCTAAGATCACCACTTGACTAAAGTTGTTAGAGATGTAATTTTTATATTTACAATGTTTCTGATATAAAATTAGGTACTTGCGTATTAACGCCAACGCAGCTACAGATTTGGCGGTTTTTATGTGCCGCCAATCTGTAGCTGTGGTGGCGTTAATACGTAAATACTTAAAATTAATATAAGTAAATTTAAGAATGATAAATTTTAGTCAAAGTTTTCTTGACAAATTCATAATATAAAAAAAAAAAAGATTTTGAGCATTATTATCCTTCTTTAGCGGTTATACAATATTTCTCCATGACCTATTAATTAGGGATAACAGAATTCTCAAAGTGTAAACACAGCATAAGATGTTAGATGACACAGATGCATGCATAGTTATGTTTGTCATGCGATTGTGACATCTCATGTATCCATTATTTACTTATATTTCGAACGAGAGAACCCATTACTCATAAAATGTAGCTCTTAAATAAGGATAGGATACCATATCTTCACCTTTTCAAAATTACAGAAATTGTTTCTATAGCGAAAGTTAATGCTGAATGAAACCATGCTACAGTTTGATTTGCTGTAAATCATCACTTCAACAGTATGATATGGATTCATAATCTGCTCAGGATCAATCTTTACTTAATTTTGAGTACCAGTATTCAATGTATCTTTTTTCAGTATCCGTCACAGGAACGAGAGGAACTAGGTTTCCAGGAACAAGGTTTACAAGAATGGGATTACAGGAGGCGTTCTGAGGTACATTGATGTCTTTGATTGTGGTGTTCACTGAATTCCAGATAATTCAGATGCCAGGCACCATAACACCCCTATATTTCTCGAAGTTTTAAAGTTTTCCCATTATACTTGCATGCTCCCTAACCATGCAATATCAGCAAACACTTATATGTAGATAGAAAATTAATTCCCCTATGTTAATCTGTAGTAAAGTAGTATTTATTTGGATGATGAGCTAACTCTGTTCTTTAAAGAGAAGGGCTTCCTCTACAAAATAAGTTATGAAAGTCACTTAGCTTAGACTGTAGGAAAAAAAGTGCCCATTCTCAAAATTGGATATTTCTTCCATTCCTTTTATGATGCATTATTTCAGATATAAACTTTTTTGTACTTTATCGTTTCTAAGACTGTCAAAAACTGGACTTGTGTTTGTTGTGCTTCCCCCCCCCCTACATATTTAATAGACGAAACTTTAAATTGCCTAATGTCTTGCAAAACTTCTATGTTAACTTCTTCATTTGTGTCTTCTTTCTTCCATTTATCATAAGCATTATGGTGGCTCTTGAGAAGACAAAGATTTTGGATTTTCTTTCTTATAGAATGCTAGAAAACAATTCAAGATAATTTTCTTATTAAGAATGCAAAACAGTGCATGCTCCATCTCTCTTATTCCCCAGAATTTAGGTTCAATACAGTCATCAAGTTTGGTTATATCTGTTTTCTTTCATCTTTTTAATGGTATGTTTTCATTAATTAATGTTTTGATAGCATTCAAACTTGTATAGACATGAATGTTAGTATCTTTTTATATGCAAGGAAAATCGTTTTTACAGCTATCTTTTCTCACTTCATTATACATCTTATCCGTTAACTGTGCTATCTGTTCATAAATGATTTGGATTTTGAAAAGTTTTCCTTTTATGTATCTTATGTATGTACACTTATCATTAGTGTGCCCGTGCTTGTATAATTATTTCTAATGCATGTAATTAGTTTCTTAAATTAATATTCTTTTAATTCAAGGACAAAATTTCATGTTACCAAATAATTAAAAAGAAGTTAGGAATATAAAATATGATTACTCTTTGAAGTAAATCATAAATGCTATACATGATTAACATGTTGATTGTTAATTATGAGATAACTCGTAGTTGATGGTCTTGTCTAGGTCGCCGACTAAAAGTTATCGTTGAAACTTCATAGTGATTGAATTAGATTGGCTTTCAGGACGTGAAACCTGCAATATGCTTTGGCAGTCACCGTGTTCTTGTTACTTTTGAATTAGTTTTCATTATTTATTCACTAAACAAATCCTAAATTATGTGTCTTTAAATAAATTATTTGAACATTTTTTAGGGGGGGGGGGTGGGAACTGTAACTAAAAGTGCTAAAAATTTGTTTAAACTGATTTGGAATGTAGATATGTTTTTTTTTTTTGTATTTTCTGTTAAAGTTTCTTATAACAGCTATTTCAAAAAATTGAAGTTTTATGATACTGATACAGATAATTTACAACTTTTTACATATTTATTAGGGAGATACCTCTGGTATGAAGAAATACTTTAACATTTATTCTGATTGGGAGCCAAGCAAGGAGTGTGATTTGGATAATATTGCTCGTAAGTTCTATTTAATATTCATTCATTTGGAAATTAAAATGTATATAAAGTTTTTGATATTTTTGTTTGGAGTTCTTGTACTAGTAATTAGCCGAGCAAAGCAAGGTCCTGTTTCAGTTTGACTGTTCAGCATTTTGCCTGTAAATTCATTTGTTGTGCAATCACAACTAAATGTGTTTTTGATTTTCTTCAAATTTGGCACTGAATGTTCATTGAAGTCATTAAAACTGATGTATGTGCAAAGATTATTTTGATTCCCTTTTAAGATGATGAGCGTTTTAATAGTTTTAGCATCTGGCGAGTCAATTGTGAGTTTGGCACCATAAAAACATTTGAGTCATTTTGAAATGGTGACATATTTAATACTGATAAAAGCAGATATTTATGTAAATAATTCACAATAAAAAAATTTTTTTTAACTTTTAAAGTCTGTGATGAAAAACGTATTTTAGATTTTTTTTTTTTTTTTTTTTTTTTTTGGGATGCGAGGCCTACTGTTCACAGAACTACTAGTTAAACTAAGTCTAATAGAGTTAAGTAGTGTTTCGTGCCAGTATTATTAGTTGATAGGATAGGATGAAGATTTTATCTCCAGCGTATGTTCCAGAACTGAGTTCTTGGCTTGTGCCGGGTTTAAAAATTATTAGTTCAAGAGTATCACAAAAATAAAACAGCCTTCATTTCAAGCTGCCTTAAAAAACAAAAAATTGCCATCAAGAGATGGGCTAGAAAAAATTGCCGATCCAATTCGGTCAAGAGAAAAAGAAAATGGCACCCTCATATGAAGGCCGCCATATTCCTGAAAAAAGTATTATTAAGTGAATAATTGTGAATTAATGTTTGCAAATAAACTCCTTTTCTAAAATATAGTTTTGCTACTATTTGATTCAATGTAACAGTAATGTCTTTGAACTTTCACAATTTATATGCTAATATGCCTATTTTTTTTCTATATGTAGAGGGCTGCTTGAGTATTTGCTTAGAATTCATACCCTTTCATCTCACACATACTGAGTAAGAAGTTTTATAACATTCCATATATCAAACATTTCAAACAGTTTTTGCATTATAGAATTCAGAAAATGATTCAATTGTTGATACAATGGAAAATTTAAATTGATATACTCCTATGGTTAAGCTAATAAATTTGCTTTGTACACTATGAATTTGGTTGAATTATATGACGAAGAGAGTTGAGTCAGTTTTGATTAAAATGTACAAAGTCAAAGTTCTCATAGACCTAATTTTTTTTTAAAACTCAAAATTAATAGATTTTAAACTGTGTCCAAACAATTTTAATTTCTTCATGTCATGTAGTTTTTAAATGGAAAATGGAATGGTTTTAAAATCTGGAGGATAGTTTTAAAATGAATCTTTTGAGGTCAAGAGAAGTTTTCCTTTTATGTTACTAAATGCTAATTCATAATATTTTTTCATTCTAATAAGAGGATGAATCTCTGAAGTGCAGTGGAGTTTCGTGGGATTATGATTTGTTCTTAAGATGAGATCATTTGGGAATAATGTTACGAAGTCTTTCTATCAAAATTGTGAAGAAAGAATAGAAAATTAACAAATTGAAATCGGGCATCCCCGTTTAAAAGAAAACTTGAATTGTATTTTTAATCTATTTAATGTTTTCTCGTAGAAAGACAAATAATTTTTTTCCTGTTCTCTTGGACATAATTCTCTAATAGTTCTGCTATTATAATTAGTTGTAGTTGTTGAACAGTGACTATGATTAGTTTATATTGAAGCTTATTTTATTCATTTATTGCTTATTATAAGTATTCAGAATCATATTTAGTAATCATGTTTTTATACAGTTTGGAAAATATATTGTCAAAAATATAGTAGCAAAAGTTTTTATAGCAGGGCGGAAGGGCATTTAACATTTATACTAAATATACTGAAAAATACTGTTATATTATTTTGTTGTTATTTGCACAATATCAAATGTTTCATGTGTTTTTCCCCCTAAAAAAATAGGATTATTGTTGATGGTGTAAAGGAAGTGGTATGGCTATTAAGTGGAAATGACAATAAAATCCATCTTTATAGAGAAGTAATTTTTTTTATTTATTCTTTGTAATGTTTGTTAAATTTTATACCCTTTTCTAATAAATGTTTTTGAGTGTGCTGAAAATTAGTATTTTAGCATTAAAGTTATTTGCTTTAATTGTACTAAATTCGACATCTTAGAAAAATTCTTGTTCTTCATCTTGAATTGTCTAAAATAATGGAGTTACAAACTGTTTTATTCTAATTTTTTTTAATATACATTTAGGATAAAACCAGACAGACATATTATGAAGATCTAAGTACTACATGTTTTCCTGAATTTTCTTCTTTAAATAGTTTGTAAGTTGCAATATTTTTTATCAAGATATATATATCTCTTATCCATTATTATAAATTAGAAAATCACCCGTCATGTGCAAATTGTCTCTTCATTTGAGAGATTTCCTGTCAAATTTGGCGTGTTTAAATAGATATATGCGCAAGAGAAATGTTTAACATCGATTGAGATAAAATAAAAAAAACATATGTTTTACAACAGGAATTTTTTTTTTTTTATTTACATATTTCTTTATTCAGAAAACCTTTGGGTAAACAACATTCCGTGTGAAGTATTTTTCGTTGTTTAACAATTTTCCTTGTACTTCAGATGTCTTTGTGTGAATTTTAACGTTGCCAAAAAATATTATCAAATTATATCATCATGATTGCAATAAATAATCAGATGCATCGTGGCATCCAAACTATATCACGCGCTTGATATACCACTGATGTGATTTACTACTTTCTATTAAAAAACGGAAATTAATTTGAAATATATGATTAATATAATTTAAAATTTCTCGGGAACTATTGATTATAGCGAGATAAATTTTAAGTCAATTGAAAGAAAATTTTGTTTCACTATTTTAGAGCTGTTTATTGATCATAGCGAGATAATTTTTGTCAATCGATAGAAAATTTTATTTCGCTATTTTAGAGCTATTAAACTTGAAATTAGAACGCTAATTACTCTTTTAAATTTAAAATTACTGAAATTCAGGTGGTCTAACAATGAAACAATGCTGTTTAACGTCTCACAGTGCTATGTCGCAAATTTTATTGTTGGTGACATCAGAGTATTACTGTATCAATGAATAATAATAATAATAACTAATATCATAAAGTATGTAACTCAGCTTTGTAGTATGGAGATGAATATGAACCAAATTACAATATTAAAACTAAATAAATTCAATGTATTTCCTGTGCTTTTGAAGATATTCAAAGCTGCCTAGAATATAAAAACAAATTTATTTAGTTTTATAATTGAATGATGTTAATTACACAGATATTTATTATTTTACTGCTTAATTCACTTCCTCATTTTAATAAGTTTGGTTATTTACTTTGCATTGGCAATAGCTATTTTCTTTACTGATGAAGTTTTTCTCATTTGAAAAACACAGAAACGGTTCTAATATTGTAGAAAATGTTATGGAACTCCAGTAATTTCATAGTAATTTTAGCTTACTTGCAATTCCATAGTAATGCTTCATATTAATTTAAACCTTTACATACACTATTAATTACATTTAAAATATATATCTTTTTTACGTTATTGATATATAAATGGATACTTTTATCCTGATATAACTTAATTATTAAAACTCATATTTTAAATCCCAGTCTGTTTAATCTGGTTTTCAGTACCACTGGCAGGAAGAAGATCTCTTGTTCAGGGTTGTCGATTTTTTTGATTTTTTTCAAAAAAATCGATTTATTTGATTTAAATCGGATTTTTTTGATTTAAATCAAGATTTTTTTGATTTTAATGATTTTTTTAAAACTACATATATATATTTAACATTTGTATATTAGACAATGAGCCCTACAGTTATAGAATTATATATATATATAAATAAATAACAACATACCAGTCATTAAGCTGTACTTTCTTTTTAAAAAAACAAATTAAAAAATTTAATTTAAAAATGTAACAACTATTTAAAAAATATTTTTGAACTAAAATATAAAAATAATATACTTTTGAAATATAAGACAATTTTATTAAAGAAAAATATAAAAAATTGTCATTTCTTGACTATAGATATATTATTGTATGTTAGAATATTGGAGAATTTTACACTCAGCTGTTCATTTGTTTCATTACAAACACAAGTTTTGAAGCTTTCTCTAATCCTAATCTTTTTCACCCAAAACATTAAATAAAAAATTTTCTAGATAAAATTTTAAAATTCAGGCTTCGAGGTGCATTGAGTCACCATCAGGACTACCTGTGTGCCAAATTTCATGACTGTAAGTGTGATAGATTTGTCTGGACATCGCGCACATGCTCACAAACATTGCCTTTTATAAGTATAGATCATAATTTAAATTGCACTATGTAGATGTTTGTATTTATTTTGGAACATTTATATGCATTACTTAATTATCTTACATTTGAACATTATTGCAATATAAAAACTTTGTTGTCCCCAACACTATTTAGTTTTCTCCAGTATTAAAATGAAACTCACTGCATTTTACTATGTTCTTTCTTTGTGAACATGATCCTTTCGCAATATTTATTTTATTTTATAAAAAAAGGAGCATCTCATACTTTGCATTTTATTGTGTTGTTCATTAGAGATTTACTTAACCCTTTGCAGTGAAGTGTGCCAATTAATGGCACACCTAATTTCACTCGCTTCTGAACCGTTAAATTCAACTATAAATTGAAAATAATATGTTTAGGATAGGGCTAATAGTACTCCTTTTAGAATGTATATAGCAGTCTCATGAAATTTTGTTTCGGAATAGGAATTATTAGAGATAAAGTTTTGGAAAATTCTTTGACTCGGAGATAAGAAATTTTTCTGTTCTGGACGTTTAACAATTTTAGCAAAGTAACTCGAAAATTTTGCTCCAATATTCTTGAAGTTTTAATTTATAACTTTCTGTAATATTCAACAATAATTTTTGAGTGTATCAAGGTGGCTGTATCTAAGGGGGTGACCCGAAAGGGGGACGACCCCCTCCCTCGGAATGAAGTAAGTTTTTTAAAAAACTTTTTTTTTGTAGATTCTATGTCTAGACAATAAATAAAGCCATTCAAGATATTTTCTCATCATATTTTTAAAAAATTATTGCGTTGCGCCGCAAAGGGTTAGAATCTAATTTGCTTGTGTTCTCAAAAATAAAGATACGGAAAGTACTCTAGTTACATCAATTCAATAAAATATTTTTCTATGTTCTATATATTCTTTCTTTAGATACATTTAAAAATACTTTAAAATCACTAAAGATACATGAACAATTTTATTTCATTAAAGCAGAATAACTTGATATTTAAAATAAAGTGATTTAAATCAGTGATTTTTTTTAAAAAAATCAGTTGATTTAAATCGCGATTTAAATCAGTGATTTTAATCAACTGATTTAAATCACCGCAACCCTGCTCTTGTTACTTGCTAATTTATGCTAAAAATATTGCTGATTTAGATTTGGGTAGTTTATTTAATTTTCTTTTCTGTTTCCTGTATAAAATATGTAAGCAAGATAATAAAATCAACAACAAAAAGCATGGTTAAATTATAAAAAAACACTATCATATGTATGATTTACTTCAGAATTTTAATAATTTTATTGCTTCTAGACTTTGAACTCAATTTAAGACCATTTTTGTACAATTTAGTTTGAAAAAATTGTCACACTTCATTGCAAGAAATAGCATTTCACTTTGAATTCTTAATTCTCTCAAGGCAATTAGTTTGCCAGCCTTACTGAAATCATTTCTTTGGTAATAAGATCAAATTTAAGTTTGGAGTAGTTTAACACATTCGACTTTATACAATACTACCAACATACACAAGTTATTTTTCATTCATAAAAATTCGTATATTAGCTGCTATTTAAGTATATCCAAATAAGAAATGATTTTGAATACCTACACATAATGAAGCCTCTTGCTTATTGTATTATTTTCTCCTACTTATCCAGGAGAAAAATTTTTCTAAAAAATGCATTTTATTATTGTGTATTTTTTTAAAAAAGATTATTGCATATATATTGCACTTAAGTAATTATTAAATTGTCTTTTTAGTCTGTTACACATTTTATAATAATAAATCTAGCAACAGATCAGAATCTTTGTAGTTTAATAAAGATTGAGTACAGCATCCTAACATGTACTTACACTGTTGACTAATTCCATTATAGAAAGTAAAGCCTAGAAAATTAAATACTACCTTTTTCTCTTCACGTAGTACTGAATCTCGTTTAGCATATCTGCCAAATCGACAGAGATTCTTTTTTTCTTCACTTAATTTTAGGCTGAACTTTCTAAAGCGATCATTAGACTAAAAAGATTCTGGTCTGTTCCTAGATTTATTATTTATTCAATGCATTATATTTATTCAATAATAAAACTATTAACAAGCATCTATATTACATATGTAATAAATTAGAAATTTTCCCACCTTTAAAATAAATCCTTTTTTTACGTTGCTTAATTTTCAAACATAAATGTGTTATTTCTATTTAAATTTTATGATAAAAGCATTTTCACTTCTGAGTCATGCAAGTTTTCAGTTTTTCTCCAGGGATCTCGAAATCTAATTCCCATAACTGTAACTATTTAGCATTGAGCAGCGGTATCTCGTGAACATCAAGAGACCCTTTTTCTCTGGGAAAATCCCCTTTTCGACAGTACAAAAAGTTTTGACGTGTTGGCACCTTTAATTTTTCTTTGGATGCTGCACTTAAGGCATGTCACATCAGTTTCTGGTTATGGTTCCACTTTATAATTGCAAAGTCATCATAAAGATGAAGTTTCCTGCTTAAATACAATGAAATGCAATAAAGGATCTAGTGTCAGTGAAAATGCATTGCCTTCATTTCCTAAAAGCCTTACATGTATGTTATACAATGTTATGTTTTTAATGAGGAATTACTACTTTTTTTTATGTTTGCTTCATTATTTTTAGAGTGATGTGGATGGATTTCTTTGCTACATCTGAATATAGAATAACTGCTCTTGGGTGTAAAGATGGCTTTGTAATAGTTTCTTCTGTTAACTTACCAGGTATTTTTAACCATTTATCAATTATCCAGCTCATTTTTTTTTAAATCTGAGAAACACAAATCAAATCGGAGTCTTCACACATGCACACACACACACACAAACATATAATGCCTTAAATAAATGTTTTATGTATTGTATTCAGATTGTTAAATTTTTTAAAAGAATTATTATTTCTGGTTTATTTTTGTTTTAATTTTTTGGATTAAAGGAAATTATATTCGAAATTAAATATATATACAAAAGAATTTTCTAATAAAATAGTAAATAAAAAAACCTAATTTACAATGTGGAGTATAGTAGTTTATGAAAAATAGACATTAATTAACTTTTAATATTTTTTGAGATGCTGCAATGATTTTATCATTAAGAAGTACACATATGTCATTTCTGAAGTTTTTCATAATACAAAATGTGAGTCAACCCTGAATTTTGCAATATAATATTATCAGTGGAAATATGTCATAGCAGAATAGAAGCAGGTCATAAATTAATCTCCGAACTTTTTTATTTCTATTCCCATTTTTTATATAAATAAGTAATAGAGGTGGAGTGAATTTTGAATGATTTATTTGAATTAATAAATTTTTTAGAGACAACTTTGCAAGCTTCATGGAAAATAGAACATGATGGTCCAATAAGTACAGTGAGACTGTTCCAAGATTCAACTTTGGAAAGCATGCAAAATGGCTTTTTTAGTGAGTTTCAGTGACATTTTTCTTAATCAGACCTCTGGTTTAATTTTAAACATTTTGATGTCTAAACTTATAGCATTTTTTGTGTTTGTATATAAATCAACTTTAAAAAATGTGGGTTGTACTTTTTGTCTGATATCTGATAAGTTTCCAAAGACATCATATGGAAGTCGAACTACATATTTTCAAATTATGCACCCTTTACTTTATATTTGTTTATATATGATAAAATAAATTAATAAGAAAAGTTAAAGTAATGAAAATTAAAAGTTATTTATTAATTTCATTGAATTTGAAGATTGAATTAATTAGCGTAATATTCTGAATGAATACTGAAAAATGTAGCAGTCTTCCCTACATAAATTAGATAAGAACTGACCCCAAACTAAATGTTTCTTAGGTGACTACTATCATCAAGGAGTAACTAATGCATTCGCCTGAATTCCTTTAGTGATTAGATAGAAATTTGCATGATAATTACTATCTAGCTGTGTATAAGCATTCTTGTACTTGCACATAACTAAAAAGACATTGTCTTTGTTCTAATACGGTGGACATAACACCTAACTTGAAAGAACCAGTAGCCAGTCATCATTAAATGTTGTGCCACACTATATATTGTTACGAAGTTGTAAAGTTGTTTCCCTGGCATGCTAATCTTAAGAGAGAAAAAGAGATTTTGGTACTTACGTATTAACGCCACCGCAGCTACAGATTGGTGTAAGTACAAAAATCGCCAAATTGGCGGCACTTAAAAACCGCTAAATCTGTAGCTGCGTTGGCGTTAATACTTAAAAACCGCCAAATCTGTAGCTACGTTGGCGTTAATACGTAAGTACAAAAACTGCCAAATTGGCGGCACTTAAAAACCGCCAAATTTGTAGCTGCGTTGGCGTTAATACGTAAGTACCGAGATTTTTACTGAGGTTTTTCTGGGAGCAAATGAACTCCGACCTTGGTGACAAAGTTGGCAACAAAAAAAATTCTAGAAAATTCATGAATTGTGGTCCTATCTCTATTAGGAGTGTAAATATCCAGAACCTTCGAGAGATTACATCTCTTCCTGTTAGAAAAGGTATAAAAGCAGGCTCTCAAACCAAGTGTGAGTTGCTGCTCGCTTCTGTGGGCTATGTTGTTTCCCATTTCTTCCATGAAGTTTTTCCAGTTGTTCCTGAACCATCTGTGCCAGATCAGAGGTAGTGCCCATTGATGGCAAGTACTCTACCAACTATCAAAGAACCAAGAGTGAGTCAGTTGTAGTTTGGTCAGCAGTGAAGCTGGTGAACTGAGACATATTTGAGACTATTAAAAGTGCTATGACTGAGATTTATTAGTGATCCTGTTGTTTATTTATACAGTTCGATTTCATTATCTGTTAGGTGTTTTTTTTTTTTTTTTGGTAAAATCTTGGTGGAATTAAAGCTTCATTTTTATTATTTTTTATTATTATCCTCCTGCGTGTTGGATTGCATTCACGTACACCCACCAGATGATTTTTGTAACAATATTATTATGTGTAATTGAAATGAAACAGCTATGAAATTTTTCTAGAAACTTCTGTTACAATGGTTGGTCGACAACATTATTTGGTGTGGACTACAAGTTTTATATTCTTCTCTTGCAGCAATTAAATATTTTCATTATTTTGGAGTATCATATATAAACAAGATAAAAATTCAAGTTTCTATCACAATTAATATTTCTACATTTTGCGTTCTAAAACAAACCTGGAATAGTATTAATTAATATTAATATATTAGAATTTTTATTGTTTTCAAATTGGAAATATACATAAAAAGTTATTTGTAAGATTTATCTATGAAACAGATTTACTTGCAATTATTTATTATTATTATCTCAATGCAAACCAGCAAGAGTGGTCTCCCCTAAACTTTCTTGTATACTTTCTAAGTGGAGATTCGTCAAAATATCGAGTTCGAATTTTTTTTGACGATTACAATACTTTCTCTTTGTATACTTCGTATACGAG